>BCLH01000571.1:130492-152962 GCA_001602315.1 Zoysia pacifica
CCCACGGTGAGCTTACTCTCTCCCTTGTTGTTTTAAGCTAACCTCCGTCGAGATACGTGCCCCGGTGAGCCTGGGCGAGCTCACAGGAGGTTGCCGGCCACAGCGCCGCCACGCTGGCCCTCTGACCGAGCCGGCCAGCCGCCGCCTCGAGAGCTCAGATTAGATCGGCCCCCCTTGAATAGATCCATCAAGTCTCGACCGCCCGATCTAGATCCAAGCGTCCAAAATATGCCACATCGCCCGAATAATCTCATCCATCAAATCTGAATCCAACGCACCAGATTCAGCCACGTCATCTAAATTATCCGATCCATTCAATTTGAAATCAAGGTTAAACCAAGTTCTCTGAATAAAAAAATAAATCAAATCTTTATTGCGTCAGCATGACATTAGCACTCGGTTAATTAAAATTAATTAGATATTAGGTTAATTAATTTCAGATTAATCTATAATTATATAATTAATAATATTATACATCTAGAAATTAATTATAATAATTATTTAATAATTAATTTAATAATAATAGTTACTTAATAATTAATTACAATAATTAATTAATAGTTAATAATTTATTATGACAATTTTTTAGAAAAGCCCCTATAATTATTTTTAATTATAAGTTTGTCTCTGCCTAATGACAATTTTACATCTAAACCCTTGAACTTTTCTGAAATTACATTTTAATCCTCAAATAATTTTGTAAATTACAGATAGGTCCTCAGTATTTAATTATTAATTACAAATTAATCCCTGAACCTTATAAATGCTAGAACTTTTGCACCGTAACTCTGATTTCAGTAAATAATATACCAAAACGATTATATCACAATAACCTATGCGTTCATGACATGCTCATACTGATCTTGTTCTGTTTTGTCACATTGATTGATAGTTTGTGTTCTCATGTGACAGGCGACTTCGTCTTGGAGCCGCTGTTCGTCGAAGACTTTCAACAGCAGGAGTTCAAGACCGTCGACTTTTACTCCCAAGAGCAGCAAGGCAAGTGTCCTTGTCCATCTTGTGCCTAAATTTCAAAATATCTATCTTGTAGTTTGCATGCTTGTGCTAAATTGACTGCGTACCTATTAATAGCAATACCCTAATTTCCACATTATGCCTTGTCGTCTTAGTTTACTTTACTGTTGGGTGGATCACATGCTTAACCTGCTACTGTCGGGTTGGGTGTATTTAAATGGATCATTATACATGCTTCACGAGGATTAATGGGAGATTAATAGCAACTTGGATAGTGATGATTTGGGCGATATGGTTAGTGTAGGACTGTGTGCAGGGTTACTGGCACTGTCCCTTGGTAAGTTATCTTCCCAAATCTAAGGACCGGTTCGTATTGCGACCACCGATGTGTTCCCGTAAAGCCACGATGCCAAGAATGGGCGCGACCAGGCGTAGTAAGTGATAAAAACCAGTTCTATACGTGCAAAACGGTGGAGCGGGGAAAGCAGGTTACCTGGATCCGCCTAAAAAAAGATGTGTGCGGAAGAGAGGGTTACTCTCGGGAACCATTCGGCACAAGAGGGGGCCTCTCGGGTTTTTGGTTAGTGCCCGACGGGTGAAACCTTAGTGGACACGTACAAGCTGGTAGAAGCCATGGAAAAAGCCTTGTAGTGACCAAAGGAAGTGTGCGAGTGCGACGGCACTGGCATAATACAGATTCTTTTTAGTCACCAGGCAACAGGGGATGAAATCATTACTCATGGGAAAATTTATATAACCTCTGCAGAGTGTAAAACTGTCATGACAGCCGTGCTCACGGTCACGCGTTGCATGGACCCTCACATGATTAGCGGAAATTGGTATTGGTTTGGTTTGGTGAATCACAGTGGGAGACTGTGATTTGGTTCTCTTATTGATACTACTGTTTATAGGTGTGATGTCTTTCACTTAGTAAATAGGTGCTTAATAGGAAGTGTGTGTCTCTAATGTGTGCTTTTATGCAATTAAAACATATATTGCCTATTTCCTTGATATTTGCCATATGTCATATACTTTTCACACTTGCTGGGTACATCCCGTACTCAACCTTGCCTTTGTAATTGCTGCTCAGCAGAGGGAGAAGATTGGGAGAACATTAAAGGCTCTGGAGCCGATGTCTAGGTGAGCTATTCGGTCAACTGCCTGTGGAGCCCAAGACGCTTTCGTTTTGTTTCCGCTGTTTGGGTTTGTAATTCAATAAGACTCTTAGTCTATTTTTGTAATAGTTTAGTTATTCGAGATATTGTTCTATTTACCATGAACGAAGTCACTTTAAGTGTAAAACTTGTTCCTAGGCACACATAAAGGATCATTCGGTTTTAGCCATAAAACCGGGTGTGACAACGGCCCAAAGGCTAAAAGATAGTGTCGCAGCACCCGGTGCAGTTTTTAAATGTCATTTTGTTTTAATGATTCTCACTGATTCTGACCGAATTTGGAGATGAGACTAGCACCGTTGGAAAGTTTATCTTGTTATCTTAACCATACCTAGACGTTCAAAACGGATCTCGTATGCGAACTTGGCGTCCTTTTTAGTGCGGACTGCTCCTGGAACCCGAGGGTAATTCGACTCCAAGTTAGATTGGATCTCCTCCAGAGTTCAACGTGCCTTACTGGTCTTGAGTATATTCAAGTTCTTCTTCATGCTTCCCTTGATCATCTACAAGGTTTCTAATTTTGATAAAGTCATTAGGTAGCAATCTATTATCAAAGGAATAAAGACATGCGTTTAGGAACAAGCTCACCTCTAAATTCAATGGTTGTGTACGAGCTCTTGTGATTGGACCATCTATAGTAGATGGAGGAGCATTGTGTGTATCCAATAATAGGATGTCCTCGTCATCCTCCCCCTCTTGAATCGGAGTCGTCTTCGACTCAAGCTCATCTTCTTCTCTCATGTATGGCTTCAAATCTGTAATGTTGAATGTAGGACTAACCCCGAACTCGGGAGGTAACTTAAGTTTATATGCATTATCATTAATCTTCTCAAGTATCTTAAAAGGACCAGCAGCTCTAGGCATCAATTTAGATTTTTTTAGCTTCGAAAATCTATCTTTTCTCAAGTGCAACCAAACCAAATCATTCGGTACAAATATAACTTCTTGTCTACCTTTACTACCGACAATTTTATACTTCTCATTCATCTTTTCAATATTTTGTTTAGTCGTTTCTTGCATCTTGAAAATAAAATCAGTACGCCCCTTAGCATCATTATGAACTCTTTTGGTAGAAGGCAAAGGCAAAAGATTACTCGGAGCACAAGTGTTAAAGCCATATACTTCCTCAAATGGACTTACCTTAGTGGTTGAGTGTTCCACGCGGTTGTATGCAAGCTCCACATGAGGTAAACATTCTTTCCACCTCTTCAAGTTTTCTTTAAAGTAGCACGTAGCATTGTAGACAATGTACGGTGCACGACCTCAGTTTGTCCATCTGTTTGTGGGTGACATGTAGTTGAAAACAGCAACTTTGTTCCCAACTTCTTCTATAAAGTGCGCCAAAAGTGACTCAAGAATTTCGCATCATGATCAGAAACAATAGTAGAAGGCATACCATGCAAACAAACAATTTCTTTAAAGAATAGATCAGCAATATGCATAGCATCATCGGTCTTATGACATGGTATAAAATGTGCCATCTTTGAAAATCGATCTGCTACCACAAAAATACTATCTCTCCCCCTCTTAGTCCTAGGCAATCCAAAAATGAAATCCTTAGAAATATCGGCCCAAGAAATAGAAGAGACGGGAAGAGGCATGTACAAACCATGTGGGTTTAGTCGTGACTTAGCTTTTTGACATGAAGTGCAGCGAGCAATGAAGCGTTCAACGTCGCGTCTCATATTTGGCAAAAAAAATGTGTGGCCAACACATCTTCCGTCTTCTTCGCTCCAAAGTGTCCCATCAATCCCTCTCCATGCACCTCTTGTAACAAAAAAAGACAAACGGATCCAACTAGAACGCAAAAATAGTTGACTTTATAAAGGAAGCCATCATGAAGCACAAATTTGTTCCAAGTTTTACCATTACGACAATGTAGCAACACATCTTTAAAATCAGCATCTAACACATATTGTTGCTTAATTGTTTCTAGTACAAAAATCTGACAATCAAGTTGGAAGAGCATAGCATATTGTCTAGACTAATCATCAGCAATCACATTATCTTTGTCTTTCTTATATTTGATGATGTAAGGAAAGGATTCAATAAATTCAATCCACTTAGCATGTCTACGGTTCAAGTTATTTTGGTTACGAATATGCTTAAGTGACTCATGATCGGAATGAATGACAAATTCTTTAGGCCACAAATAATGTTGCCACGTTTCTAAGCATCGTATAAGAGCACACAATTCTTTATCATACGTGGAGTAATTAAGAGCAGGGCCTTTCAACTTTTAACTAAAATAAGCAACGGGCTTACCTTCTTGCATCAACACACCACCAATGCCAATTCCACTAGCATCACATTCAAGTTTAAAAGTCTTATCAAAATTTGGAAGTTGGAGCAGCGGTGCATGTGTAAGCTTGTCCTTCAAATTGGCAAAGGACTCCTCCTGCGTGTGGCTGCAATGAAATGCAACGCCCTTCTTTGTCAACTAATTCATTGGAGCGACAATGGTGCTAAAATCTTAGACAAAGCGGTGATAAAATCTGACAAGTCCAAGAAAACTCCGTACTTGTGAAACCGCTGTGGGTGTGGGCCAACTCCTGATCAGATTTATCTTGCCTTCATCAACTTCAATTCCCTGTGGAGTAACAACATAGCCAAGAAAAAAGACTCGATCCATGCAAAAGGTGCACTTTTTAAGGTTAGCAAACAAACGTGCATCTCTCAAAGCATCAAAAACAGCACGCAAGTGAGATAAATGTTCGTTCATTGACTTGCTGTAAATCAAGATATCATCAAAATAAATTACCACAAATATTCCAATGAAAGAACGTAAGACCTTGTTCATCAAACGCATGAAAGTACTAGGTGCATTAGTCAATCCAAAAGACATTACTAACCACTCATAAAATCCAAACTTAGTCTTAAAAGCAGTTTTCCATTCATCACCAAGTTTCATTCTTATTTAGTGGTATCCACTTCGCAAGTTAATTTTAGAGAAGACTATAGAACCACATAATTCATCAAGCATGTCGTCTAACCTAGGAATAGGACGACCGTATCTAATGGTGATGTTGTTAATGGCTCTACAATCAACACACATTCGCCAAAAACCATCTTTCTTTGGAAACAAAAAAACAAAAACAGCACAAGGACTAAGGCTCTCACGTACATACCTGTGGTCCAAAAGGTTTTAGACTTGTCGCTGAATTTCCTTAGTCTCCTCAGGGTTCGTTTGGTAGGTGGCACGGTTTGGCAAGCTTGCTCTAGGAATCAAATCAATTTGGTGCTCAATCCCTCAAATGGCAGGTAGTCCTTGAGGTATCTTCGTGTGGAAAGACATCATGATACTCCTGCAAAAGGTCAGCAACAGGAGAAGGCAAAGAAGAAGCAAGATCCTCAAGTGAAAACAACATATCCTTGCATACCAAAGCATAACATGAAGCATTTTCATCATAGATTTCAGCAAGGTCAGATTTCGTTGCAAGCATTACAAGGCTTTTTAATTTTATTGCTTGCTGATTTTTAGGTGTAGGACGATGTTCTTTGTTCTTATTAGCAATTCTATCCGTATCAGCTTGTACAATTTTAGCAGGGGTCAAAGGTAATAAAGTAATTTTCTTTCCTTTATGTGTGAATGTATATTTATTAGTTTTATCATAGTGGATAGCATCATTATCATGTCCTATGAATGACCCAATAACAATGAACAAGCTTGCATAGTTACAACATCACAATCCACATAATCAACATAGGTGCCAATGAAGAAAGTAACTCGACAAGTTTTTGTTACCGTAGTCGTTTACCTACTGAATATGGTACGGATGTGGATGTGGTCGTTTGGGCATGTCAAACTTAGTGATCAAATCAGTACTCACTAAATTGTTGCATCTCTCGCCATCAATGATCATGCGTGCGTGCCGGGTAAATTTGAAATAGATTATGGCGTTGAACAATGATGGTCCTGTAGGCTGAGGTATCATCACCACTAAATACTTGGCCATCATCATCGTCACGAATCTTATCATCAGATTCTTCATCCTCGACATCCGAAGTGCTTATGTATCCTCCATCTTCAGTAGCAATGTATACCCGCTGACTTGGGCAATCTCGCTGCATATGACCCATGCCATAGCATCTTTGGCACTTCTTGTTGGAGAAGCGTCCTGTGGAGGTACTGGAGAATGTATTTTTGTTGGGTACCTGCAAGGAAGGCCTACTCGAGTCCGAAGATTGCACCGAAGGGGTTGGTTTCGGTGCTATGGAAGTGTTGGAGGTGGTGAGAGGCCTCCTGCTCGATGGTGGTGGCATACGTGTGGTCAACGAAGAAGAAAATGTCGATCGTGGAGTGTATGTACGGTTGCTGTTCTGGAGTTGTTTTCCCTGCAATTCTTTTTTCTGCAAATACAGCAAGGTGGAACAACTACATGAGAGAATCGTAGTCTTTGAAATCAATTGTCCTAAATTTCATGACGCAACCCAGCATAAAAACGATAGATAGTATCCTCAAAGCCCTCTTCTATCCCACAATGCATCATGCCCTTTTGTAACTCAGCAAGATATTCTTGAACAGATTTATCATGTTGTTCTAAGCGTTGATTTTTTATGAAAATCGCTTTGATAGGAAGGAGGGACAAAATAGTTACACATAGCAACTTTCAATCTATCCCAACTATCAGGTTGCAAATGTACTTTGCAAAGATCAGTCCACCATACTAAAGCAAAATCCCAAAACTCACTAGTAGCTTGTCTAACTCTATGTTGTTCAGAAACTAAGTGAGATATAAGTTTTTGCTTTACAACCATCTTCCAATCAAGATAAGCCTCAGCATCATAATTACCAAAAAAGGGTGGGATGGTAAACTTAGTCTTAGTGAAAGGTTCGTAAGGAGCACGATGTTCAGTACCTCTCATACCTTGGCAGTTAGGGCATTGACGATCTTGCATTTTGTTTTGTTGTTCTCTATCATTGTCAACGTCATTCTCGGAATAGTTCTCGCCATTAACTTCATCTTCCTCTTCCTCTCTTTGTTGTGGTTGATGTGTCTCAAAGTTTGTCATACGAGTTGAGAGTCGTTGTAATTCTTGGTTCATTGTCTGGAATTGCTCGGCCATCCTCTGACTGACAATATAAGCGAAGTCGTTCGGGGAGTTGGCAGCATCAGAACATTCACTCTTATCACTTGCAGACTTACCCTTTCCTGCCATGGTTTGAAGGTAACAAAGAAACAAAGCAGGATATTATCCCTACACTACGGTGGTGAGGGTTCTGTGGTGGCAGATCTGTAAAGGAAACGACTTACCAAGTTCTTACACGGTTCTTACCAATGCAAGGTAAACGATGATACAACTGGTGGCAGAAGAGACCATAGAGTTGTAATGCTACAATTGCAGGGTCAAACGCAGTGCTGATCCGAGGTGGATATATGGAGCTTGGAGGGATAAAATAATAGTTAGCGAAACACAATTTTATAATAGATAGTAATGCTGAATAAGTGTTTCAAGTATGTAATTATAGTTGTTGGTCTAATCTTATGAAAAATCTAGATGCGAACAATGATAAGAATGCACAAAGATCAGCAACAGACGCGGCTCCAAACATCAGCTATCAGCACGGTATAGCACAAGACAGTGATGTCACCTTGATGACGTCCCCTTGTTTCTTTTGAATTTTCAGTATTCTTTTAATTTTCAAAGGCACAAAAATAGGAACACTAAGAAGTTTCAGACCAATCTAATGGGGAATGTGTTCTGTGGAAAATCACGAAGATGTCTGAAATTGCACCAAAAATCTTGTAAATTCACAAAGGTCCACTTCGAGGGGGAATTTGGCCTTGAAATTTTTTTTGAACCACAACAAAGTTGGGGAGAGCCAAATACGTCTTTTCATTCTGAAAACTTGAAAAAAATCACTCGATTTCGAGTTCGTATGAGAAAGTTATGCCCGTTTTACCGAAGGGTGCCCGGGACACGTTTTTGGAAGGTGTGAAAACGCAATCGAGAGGAAATCGGTTGGCGAGTTTGTGGATGATTGAGCAGCGGATGATTATGGAGAGGTGGATCTATGAAGAGTAGATCTGTTTGTGGTCAAAATATGGGATGGGTGGGTGGGATAAAATTTTGATGCAAAGGAAATAAATAACGGATGTAAATACGGTAACAGATCTGAATGATGCAAACGATGAAGGCAAACAACTGGATGAAAAAACAATTTTGAATCCAGCAACTAAAACACAAACTCAACACTACGGACTCTGAAATAAAATTATGCAAAGGCTAAACACGGCTTGGACAGGGGAACACCTAACGATCTAATATTTTTTTTGTTGTAGTTTTTCTGTGGACTATAGGATGAACGCAAATTAAACAAGGATAGATTGTGAACCTGACGGTATACCTAAAGATCTGATACCGCTGGATGTGTATGTGGTTCCATATCTTCCGTTAGGTCGCGGTAACTCTCAATTTAGTGGAGATGCGACACACAATCAATCCGAACTCAAATCAACACGGTTCGAACCCCACAATCGCAGCACCACTTTTTCTCTGGTTATCAACCGTGCACACACGACTGACCTCACCAAGAAGGCTAATCGAAGCCTGCGAATCAAAGAACACAAGCAAGAACAAGGAAGAATGTAAATTGCGAGATCTAAATTAAATTACGAAGTTGAAAAACCAACAAACCGTCAAACGACGAAACTGTTTGATAACATATAACAAATAATTAAAACCTGTCTCTAATGACGGCGGCTATTGATTATATAGAGTTTATGACGACTTTAGGGGCAAACTCTAAAACTAATGGGCCTAGAAACTTAAATTCTAATACTAAATTCGCTATAAACTTAAACTATGAGACTCAATCAAAACAAGAGCAATCCTATACAATTCTAATAGGCCAAGACTCCTAACAATGCTAGTGAAAAGTAAAGACAACAAGCAAGCACTAGCACGATAGCCACCAAGAGTAATCACAAAACAACCTAGCAACTCTACTCAATAAGAAATGTGGAAAGCAAAGAGAGAGAATCAAGAGAATACTCAACGATTTTTCCTGAGGACTCGGAAGGTAAGCGCTTTTCCTTAACCCTCGTTGAACCACTCCCGTCGGAGTCTTGGTTCCTCTTGTTGTTCTTGGAACAATGCTCACAAGGGTACACTTCACTCTCCTACCAGCACCAAAGATCTCCAATCTTGTCTTCTGCTCTCTTGACGATGTCCCTTGGCCTCTCACAAGTTTCTTCCAGCAATTCAGACCTGAGGCACACGATAAAATGTCCCCCTCCACGGTTTAAATAGCTCCAAACTCAGAGAAAATCGTTGAAACGTGATGTCATAAAGCTATCTGCTTTATCCAATCATCAGACAATTTGGTGAGTACTCCCACCGAACTGTTTGGTGACTTGCCTTCTTGCAGACTAGGAAAACACCTTCTCTGAAATTCATTCTATGTGACACCAGACTGTCCGGTGCATACCTTCACCCGATTGTCCGGTGACCTTCTCGTTTGGACTTCTCGAGACACCTCTTCTAGACTTCAGCTTCTGGCTCACCAGACTGTTCGGTCACTGCACCACCGGAATGTTCGGTGTCTGCTTCACCTCGACTCCAGAGAGAAACTCCCTCTGGAATAACTCCTGCAGGGCTCACCGGACTGTCTAGTGACTACATCTTCAACTGGACTTGAGCTTCTGTCTTCAACTTCGCTTCCTCTGCCATCTTCAGTGCTTTTTGAGGTAACTAAGAAGCATTCAGATCCTCTAACACATGTATGACAAGAGACAAATGACTTGACCCCTCTTAATAGTATCGATGTTCCAATGGACTCTATAGCTAGTCCTTAGCCTTGATCCTTCAATGCCTGGAACTCATCTTCTTGGGATCATTCTTTGTCATCAACCGAGGAAACCACCATGATGTAGAGATTTGCGGGGTGGAACCTACAATCACAACCATTACCTATGGTGTTCATTCAATAACCAAAATCAATTCATACCTTTTTTGAAGTCATGAAGCTTTCACCTTCTCAAGGATGAGGACTAGATCATCATAACTTGGTGCATCATCATTATAGCCATGTTATTCTTCTTCAAGATCATCATCTTCATCCATATAGGCCACTCAATTTCGGGTCATCAAGCATAGATATGGTGGTGGAAGCTCATTGGTGGAGCAGCGATACCCGCAAGCTCATCATCTTTGCTTGAAAAGGAGGAGTCTGAATCATTGTCATTGGTGATCCATCACCCACAATGTAACCCTTGTGCGGTGACTTCCACCTTTTCTTGCTCTTGCTCTTCTCCTTGACAAAGATATTCTTATTCAATTTCCTCCTTGGAGCTTAGTCTTCATCATCACACTCGCTTGAAGCTTTCTTCCAGCTCTCCTTCTTGGGCTTGGGGCACTCCTTCGCAAAATGGCCTTTCTAGCCTCAAATGAAGCACCCGTAGTTGCATTTCGAGGATGAAGATCTTCCCTTGTGAAATAACTTCTTCATTAAGAGTGCACGGTCTTCATTCTCACTTTCATCATCCTCATCTTCTTCTACCTTCTTCTTCTTCCTCTTGCAATTAGGAGGTTCTTCAACTTGAAGAGCAAGATTCTTAGCACTAGAGAGTCGGTGGAGGTCCCCAACATATATTCCTTATAAGCCATAAGCTTCGTGGGCATCACATTAATGGAGGAGTTTGCCAAGTCGGTTTGGAAGAGACACATGACGATAGAGTTGTAACTTGACGATCACATCCTTAATAGCTTTCTCATGATCTTCAATTCTACTCTTGAGGCCCAATGCATTGATTTTCTCTACGACTACATGCAAACAAGAATAAACATTGCTAGCCTTTTCATGTGGCAACATAGTGATAGTCATATTTGTTCTTAACACTACAAGAAAAGCATCCGGCAACATAAAGTGACTTCATTAATGGTAAAGCAGAACAATGTCACGATAAAAGAGAAAAGAAAATGATTACCGAATGCAGCGGAAAAGAAAACCATGTGTAGCGCAGCTTCCATAGGCAGTTGACCAGAGAGACGACACGCCTAGACTTCAGCTCCTGCGTCTTCAATGTCCTCTCAAACTTTTCTTTTAACAGAGCAATATTTATAAAGGCAAGGTTAAGTACAAGATGTACTCAGCAACTGTGACAAATATGACATGTGGCAATAACAAGGCAAAGTCAATATAAGGTTCTTTTGTATAAAAGCTCACAATAGATACACACTTTCTATTAAGCACCTATTTACTAAGTGATAAACACCGAACACCTACAAACATGCCTACAACCTTTCCAGTTGTAGCACCAACATAGGAACCAATCACAGTCTCTCACTGTGATCCACTAACATCACCAAACCATATCCAATCCCACTAATCATATGTGGGTCCATGCAATGCTCATGACTATGAGTACGGCTGTCATTATAGTTTTAACTCTGCAGAGGTTGTACACAATCCCCACGAGAAGTGATTTCATCCCCTGTTTTCAAGTGGACTAAAGAATCTCTATTCCGCCCGTGCTGGCCGAGCACTTGCACACTTTCTTTGGTGTGAAGGCCAGGAGATCACTTCAAAACCTTTCCATGGCTTCCTCCAGCTTGCACGTGCCTACTAAGATTTCACCTATCAGGCACTAACCGTACCCTGGGAAAAAGCCCCCTCTTGTGCCAAATAGTTCTCGAGAGTAACCCTCCCTTCCCCACACATCTCTCTCCAGGTGAATCCAGACGTAACCTGCTATCTTCGCTCCACCAGTTGGCATGCACAAAACAGTCCTCCTACTACGCCAGACCGCACCCATACTTGTCTCATGGTAATACGGTTGCACATGAGTCGCTCCATGAATCGGTCATTATATTTGGGAAGATAACATACCAAGGGACAGTGCCGGTAACCCCGCACACAACCCTACATCAACCATATCACCCAAATCACTAATCTCCAAGTTACTATTAAATAACCCATTAATGCTCGTGAAACAAGTATGATAATAAATCAATTTAACATCAACCATCTCGACAACAACAAGCTAAGCATGTAATCTACCTGACAAAAAGGTAAACTAGGGCGACAAGGCATAATAAGGAAATACTAAATGAATTTCTAATAATAGATGCACATTTAATTTGACACAAACATGCAATCTACAAAATAGAGGTTTTGTAAAGTAGGCACAAAATGGTCAAGGACACTTACTTTTGTAATAGTATTGCTGCTTAATGATCTTGGCAGGCTCGATGCTGACAGTCTTGGTAAACCAGATCCGAAGCGAGTTCATCTAAGCGCGCAGGCATGACAAACAATAAAACAGATTAATCATTAAATAATTATTAAAATTATTTTTTAGATTAATAATATTATTAATTATTTTGTTATTTTATTTAGTAATCAACAGATTAATTCGAATTTATTTAAACAAATTTTCTAATTAGTTATAAATAATCGGGTCTGCTGATGTCAACATGACTTCATGCTGATGCAGTAAAGGAAGTTCCATTTATTTTTGTATGGTAAATTTCGGATTAATCTAGGGCGTCTGTTTTCAAATCAAGGGATCGGATTTAAAATAAAACAAAAGGGTTAGGAGATCTAATCGTGGCCAATGTAGGCGGCTGGCGACACCATGGTTGCCCGAGTTCCGGCGAGCTCAGCCCCGGGACTCCCTCGTGCGCGGATTTCAGTGGGGAGTGACTTGAATTGAAGAGGAGAGCACAGGGATTCTCACCATGGGGCTAGTCAACGTCGGGGAAGGTTGGACAGCGGTGTGCGAGGTGTGAGTTTCGAGCTCCAGTAGCAGCAGGGGAGTGGATCCGGTGGCGAAGCTCGACAAGACTTGGTCGGGAGGGGGTGGCGTAGCAAGGGGAAGCTCCGTGTGGGGTCCAGCAAGCCCGGGGCGGGTTAGAGGAGGCGACGCGACGGGCGAGCTAGGGTTGGCAACTTGCACCTCGGATTGAGGGTAAAAGACGGCGGGGTCAGGGCATTTTTATAGGGAAAGGTCGCATGAGGCGCAAGGGACGGTTGGAGAACGAGATAGGGACACAGGGGCGGCAGGTGCAGAGCGGATCTCGGGGTGGCGACGTTGCTCCTGATCTTTCGGCCGGAGGTTAGGGATGACAGGATGGGCCTGGGTGTCATTGGAAGGAAGAGGGGGAGAGGTGGGCAGCTAGGCTTTGGGCCGGATTGGGGAAAAGTTGAGGGAGGATAGCTGGCAGTGTCTGGGCCGCAGTGAAAAAAAAAGAAGGGAAAGTGGGCTGGTGGCCTGGGTGGACTTCTATTCTCTTCTTTTTATTTACTTACTTCATATCTAAATCATTTTAATTATTTTATTATTGTTTTTATCAGATAATTCTTAAAATTTCCAAACGAGAGAATTCGTTTAAGATATCTTGAGATAAATGCATTTTACTTTATTTAAACCATTTCAAATAAAAACATATTTTAAGACTTTTTTTCCCGGAATCCAAAATTTTGAAATCATATTTTCTTTCCTTTTGTTTATTTCCTTTATTCTTATTTTTCATTTCTATCTTTTATTATAATTTTTTTACCCAATTATTTATTATAAAAAATAGAAGAATTCAGTTGAAAGTATTTGATATAAATGCATTTCATGTGTTATTTAGAACCTTTTCAAACAAGACCAAATTTTAGAATAAAAATCATTTTTTAAATACATATTTTCAATGAATAATCAAATTTTGGGCAAACACCTCATTATTATTTTTTCAATTCAAATAAACTTTGTTTTAAAATAAATCCAAAATCATTTTATTAAATTAAAATAAGTTAATATTAAACAAAATATTAAACCTTTATTTTCTAAGAAATATTGAATATATTTAAAATTAAAAAAAAGAATAATAATAAAAAATATTTTAGTATCCTCTCAAACTTTTCTTTTAACAGAGCAATATTTATAAAGGCAAGGTTGAGTACAGGATGTACTCAACAACTGTGACAAATATGACATGTGACAATAACAAGGCAAAGGCAATATAAGGTTCTTTTTTCATAAACGCTCTCAATAGAGACACATTTTCTATTAAGCATCTATTTACTAAGTGATAGACACCGAACACCTACAAACATGCCTACAGCCTACCTAGCTGTAGCACCAACATAGGAACCAATTACAGTCTCTCACTGTGATCCACTAACATCACCAAACCATATCTAATCTCACTAATCATGTGAGAGTCCATGCAATGCACATGACTGTGAGCAACTGCAGAGGTTGTACACATTCCGCTCGAGAAGTGATTTCATCCCTTGTTTTCAGGTGGACTAAAGAATCTCCATTTAGCCCGTGCTAGCCGAGCACTCGCACACTTTCTTTCGTGCGAAGGCCCGGATATCTTGGGTGGAAAATGATCATAATACTCCTGCAAAAGGTTAGCAACAAGTGCGTGAAAAGAAGAAGCAAGATCCTCAAGTAAAAACAATGGATCGTTGCACGTCAGAGCATAACATGAAACATTTTCATTAGAAATTTCAGCAAGAACAGATTTTGTTGCAAGCATTACAGGACTTTTCAAATTTTTTGCTTGTTGATTTTTAGATGTAGGAGAATGTTCTTTCTTCCCATTAGCAAGTCTATCCCTATCAGCTTGTATAATTTCAGCAGCGTTCAAAGGTATAAAGTAATTTTTCTTCCTTTATGGACGGAAGTATATTTATTACTTTTACCATAGAGGACAGTATCATTATCATGTTTCCATAGGCGACCCAATAATAATGAACAAGCTTGCATAAGTACAACATCACAATCTACATAATCAACATAGGTGCCAATGGAGATAGGGACTCAACAAGTTTTTGTTACCTTTGCCTTACCGGAGTCATTTAACCATTGGACATGGTACAGATGTGGATGTGGCTGTGTGGTCAAGTCAAGCTTAGTGATCAGATCAGTACTCACTAAATTGTTGCAACTCCTGCCATCAATGATCACGTGTGCACATTGGTTCTTGATCACAAAATGAATCTAAAACAGATTATGACGTTAAATCTTATCAGGATGTACCTATGCAGAGAGCGCTCGTTGGACAATGATGGTCTTGTAGGCTGAAGTGTCATCAGCACCAAATACTTGGCCATCATTATTGTCAGGAATCTTTTCATCGGATTCTTTGTCTTCAACATCCGAAGTACTTATGTATCTCCACTTCAGTAGCAACGTACGTCCGTTGACTTGGAAAATCTCGCTACATATGTCTCAGGCCATGACACCGATGGCATTTGATATTGGACGAGCGTCCTACAGAAGCGGTGGTGGATGTAGTCTTGGTGGGTACCTGCAAAGAGGTCTTACTCGAATCCAAACATGGCGCTGAAGGGGTTGGTTTTGGTGTTGCTGTAGTGTTCAAAGAAGAAGGAATGTCGACCGTGGAGTGCATGTACGGGTACTGCTCTGTTGTTGTCGTCCATGAATTCTTTTTTTGCAAGCACAGCAAGGTGGAACAACTGCTCGACAATATGATAATGTTTATAATCAAATATGTCCAAAATTTCACGGCGCAACCCACCATAAAAATAACAGATAGTATCCTCATTATCCTCATCTATCCCATAACACATCATACCCTTTTGTAACACAACAAAATAACGTTGAATAGATTTATCGTGTTGTTTTAAGTGTTGCAATTTTTTACTCAAATCCTGTGATAGGAGGGAGGAACAAAACGGTTACGCATAGCATCTTTCAATCTATCCAATTATCAGGTGGCAAATGCGCTTTTCAAATATCAGTCCTCCAGAGTAAAGCAAAATCTTGAAACTCACTAGTAGCTTGTCTAACTCTATGATTTTCAGAGACTAAGTGAGAGGTAAATTTTTGCTCTAAAATCATCTACCAATCAAGATAAGCTTCAACATCATAATTATTAGAGAAGGGTGGGATGGTAAACTTAATATTAACGAAAGGTTCGTAAGGAGCATGATTTTCATTACCTCCCATACCTTGGCGGTTAGGACATTGGCGATTGCGGAATCTATTCTGTTGGTCTCTATTGTTGTCAATGTCATTCTTAGAGTTGTTCTCATCATTAATTTCCTCTTCCCCTCTCTCTCGGGTGGTGGACGTCTCTCAAGGATTGTCATACGAGTTGAGAGAACCTAGAATTCCTGGTTCATTGTCTAGAAGAGCATCTCCATTGCATTGAATTGCTAATTCATCCTCAGATCGAACTTAGCAAGAGTGTCAGCAAGTTGATTTTGACTGACACATTCAACGAAGTCTTTGGGGAGTTGGTAGCTTTAGAAGCTTCAGCCTTATCACTTCTAGACTTACCCTTTCGTGCCATGGTTAGAAACAACAAAGAAGCAAAGAAGGATATTATCCGTACACTACGGTGGTGTGGGATCCGTGATGGTAGATCTGCAAAAGGAAACGACTTACCAAGTTCTTACCAATGCAAGGCAAAAGATGGTACAACCGGTGGCAGGAGAAACCAGGTAGTCGTAATTCCATAATTGCAGGGTGAAATACAATGCTGGTCCGAGGTTGATATATGGAGCTTGGAGGGCTGAAATAATGATTAGTCAAACATAATTCTATAACAGATAGTAATGCTGAATAAGTGTTCCAAGTACATAATTCTAGTTGCTCATTGAATCTGAAGAAAAATCCAAGTGCGCACAATGATAAGACAAAAAGATCAACAACAGAAAGACAGGGCTCCAAAGATCAGCAATCAACACAAAGATGTCACCTCAATGATGTCTCTTTTTTTAATTTTCTTTAGTATTTTCACTATTTTTCTCTTGACCAGAGGCACAAAAACAATAACACCAAGAAGTTTCAGACTGAGCAATAAAGGATGTGTTTTGTGGAAAATCACAAAGATGTCTGAAATTGTACTCTAAATCTTGTAAATTCACAAAGGTCCACTTACATAGGGAATTTTCCTCCAAAATTTTATCGAGCCCGGCATAGCCGGAGAGCCCCAAATGTGTCTTTTCATTATGAGAATTTGAAAAAAGGCGCCCAATTTTGAGTTTACTTGCAAAAGTTATGCCCGTTTTACTGAAGGGTGCCTAAGATACATTTTTGGAAAGTGTTAAACACAATCCGAATGCAATCAGGTGGTGATTTTGTGGATAATTGAGCAGTGGATAATTATGGAGAGGTAGATCTATGAAAGGTGGATCTGTTTGTGATCAAAATATAGGGTGAGTGGGTTAAAATTTTGATGCAAAAGAAATAAATTACAAATGTGATATGATAACAGATTGAACACTATAACAGATGAACGATGAAGAAAAACACCTGGTTGCAAAACGATATCAAAATCCAACAACCAAAACACGACCTAAGGACACAAACTCAATACTACGAACTCTGAAATAAAATTATGCAAAGGCTAAACACGGCTTGAACAGAGAAATACCTAACAATTTATTATTTTTTGTGTATAGGCTTTTCTGTGGATGATAGGATGAATGCAAAATCAACAAGTATAGATGTGCCTGAAGCTCTGATTACCACTTGATGTGCATGTGGTTCCCGATCTTCTGTCAGATCGTGGTAACTCTCGATTTGGTGTAGATGCAACACACAATCGATTCGGCCTCAAATCAACACGATTCGAACCCTGTAATCGCAGCACCACTTCTCCTCTGGTTATCAACTGTGCAAACATGATTGACCTTGCCAAGAAGGCTAATCCAATGCTGCGAATCGAAGAACCCAAGTAAGAACAAAGAAGAACGCAACTCAATTGCAAAATCTGAATCACGAAGTTGGAATCCAAGAAACCGTCAAATGATGAAAGTGTTTGACAACAGATGAAAACTAAGCCAAAACCTAATCCTCATGACGGCGGCTACTGATTATACAGAGTTTAGGAACACCAAAGGCCAAAAGATAGTGTCGCAGCACAAGGGCAGTTTCTAAATGTCATCTTGTTTTAACGATTCCTGCTGTCTCCGGTGGAATTTAGAGATAAGAACAACGCCGTTGGAAAGTTTATCTTCATAGCTTTCTATCCATATCTAAAACCTCTAAAACGGATCTCGTACATGACCTGTACATCAGTTTTAGTGCGGACTGCTCTTGGAACCCGGGGGGCAACTCGTCTTTGAGTTGGATTGACTCTCTTTCAGGGTCTCACGTGCCTTGCTGGTCCTGAACATCTCCATGTCCTTCTTCATACTTTTCTTGATTCTCTCCAATGTTCTTAATCATGATAAAATCATTAGATAGCAATCTATATTTAAAGAAAGGGAGACATGTGTTTAGGAACAAACTCACTTCTAAAGTTAATTGTTGTGCACGAGCTATAGTAGGTGGAGGAGCGTTGTATGTATCCAATGAAAGGATGTCCTTCTCAAATTTAATGATCAAATATGAGTTTTAAGGACCGCCAATACTAAACTTTAAATAGCCTTTAGCCTTGACCCATGCCCTGTCTGAATTGTATAACTTTATTGTAGCAATTTATAGCTGAAGGTTGGAAGAATACATACCCTGCAATGTATGAGACAGCAGCTTATATGGAACAAAACAATGAAGGTAGTAACAATTGGATGAACAAGACAAGCATCTTGATTGTAGATGTTGTAGGGATTTATAACATATTATTTTTTCTTATACTGGTTTAGCATTGTATAATTCAAATATTCAAATAAAAAAATGGAGGCAGGCACTTTAAATTCATCAGTTGTATTTGTGTTAATAATGAGAATTAATATAGCATAACAAATTTTTATTTGAGAAGATTTGTGATGTTGGCAATGCAATATGGGCCGGTAATTGAATTAGGTAGTGTCATACTATCAGTGAGTATTTCTTTGGAAACAGCGATTGAGCGTCGGTCTGTAAAAAGATGTTAGTAGGTAAAACATTCGCCGACACCACTTACAACGACAAAAAGTACGAGTCGGCAAAGGTATTTATCGTCTGATGCTGAGTCAGTGAAGCGGTTTTTAGCTGCTGTTGATAGGTTGCTATAGTGAACCATGGTTTAGTAAATAAAAAAGAGAAGAAATAGAAATAAAAAAAACACTAGTTCAATGACTGTGCTCCGCTACTCTAGAGGACAATCCTCATCACTTTGTTTGTTACACTATTAAACAATCAAATGCGTCTATAGAGTCTGCCATCATTAATGGAGTTGCAAATAATGCAAAATATTGACACAATTGACTAAATTCAGTTCACTCCGGCAAAGTTATCTTCTACATACACATATTACTAAATGATTATCTAAGAACATATCAGACAAAAGTAAGAAATAAAATGAGGCTAGATTGATTTCAGTTGATCATGTCAACAAACTACATCTGTATGTCCAGGTAATACAAGCCGTGCTCATAAACTTAATGTACATCATGCCCGGGCTTTCCACCGAGAAGACCTAACAAATAGATTGAATCAATTGTCTAACTTGTCTGCACTGTATCATACAAGCGTTAGGAGAAAAAAATAGTCAAATGAGTTGTCACATGGACAGAGCATAAACAGAGGACATCAAAGCAGACTCTGTTGTAACTGAAATGATAAATACAGTCAACTGCATCAAGATCACCACTCCAAACAGCATGATTACTTCTGGAACCTTTTGTTCCTTAATTGTCCTTGTGTTTCATAATGAAGCAGCATAAAAACCTTCTTCATCAATTTATGCCTCTGCAGTTGGACATGTCCACAATTAGATTCAGATAGAGCCTCAATAAAAAATCAAGAACGTGAACAGTATTTAATAATCTTAATTGTAATGATCAGGTTTTTCTTACCTTTCGATAAGTCTTGATCCTCTATGACCTTGCCAATCTCAAGAGGTTGGCAAGCACGATATCACAAGCGACCAGTCAAGAAACCATAACAGAAGTATTAAACAACAAACGAGAATAGAAAATAGCAAGTCAAAGAAAATTTATTAGAATAAAATCCTCCAAAAGGATCCATCGGCATGCAGGCCGGAAATATCTCAGAGCAGATAGATCACTATCGAGAATCCAACAAGAGCAGCAACGAAAGCATCAATATGGCAGCAGTAGCGAACCTCCTCCACACAGGCTAGCTTGAGCGCAGGAGCTGACTTCACAGTTCGTTGGAGACATAGTCGAAGTTAAAACTGAGAGTATCATTTGAAAACAACAAATTAGAAAGCCATGAGTGCGAATACTCAGCAAACCACGTACTACCTATCAACAAAGTATGCATGCAAATGGTTTTAAGGGTGAAGGCATGGCTCAAGTGCTAAATGAAAGTTTAAAATATTTTATTTTATTTTAAAGATGCAAGAAAGCTTTATTTTAAAACTGTCAAATTTTATTATCTTGCCCCACAGGGATCTCCGTTATCCCGGACAGGGGTTCATTTTAAATGCCGATGTAATCTCCACACCTGATCACAGCTCAAAGGCCGGAGTCCAAAACATTTTGAAATAGAAGAGGAGGAAAGAAAACAAAACTACACAACGAGAAGCACAACTCAGGGGGTGTCCTTCCAAAAGGACGTGGCAATGCGCATTGACTATAACTCTGCAAAGGTTATGCACCTGAACCCACGAGAAGGGTCATCGGGAACTACCGTTGTAGTCCCGACGAACACACAAGATTCGTCCATAAGCTTTAACTGGCGCTATTCGTCCTCTAGGATAAGGATCCCAAATGCCTACACAATTGAGTCTTAGAGCTGTGAGGAGTCTACCACTGATCAGGTAGGGTATCTCAATCTCATGTGGGGAGTCATAGCTTTACACCACACTAACACAACACCGCCAACCCATGGGTAAACAATCAGTCTCGATAAGCTTCAAGATCAAGCCACTACCCATACAAGGTAACGTGGTGTGCATAGTTGTCAACTAAGCGTACAAGGCTCGAAGGACTCAGTCCTTAATTGCTGGGATAGGCACTATCTCCAACCTCAACGCCAACAACAAGTCTCACGAAATAATCCCAGCTCGGATCTTCCCGTTGTACCCGCAACAGGTACACCCACAGGGACTTCCCAAAAGTCCCCCATCTCCTCATACTCCATCCTCCCCTGCTAAATAGTTATGTATAGTTATTTACAAAACTCACATATTTGAATCATAGTTCAAAAGCATTTAACACAAATTCTATTTTTATAGTGATAGGTGTGAGGTAAAAATAAATGCGACTAAGCATGGCTAAGCATAAAAATAAAATAATTATTCCATAGCAATCCTAGGGCTCATATTTGTGGAACAGTAAATAGGCACAGCTTAAGAATGTTGCTAGAATATTTTAAAATAGTTGGCATGCAAATTAGAGTTGCAAACAAAATATGTAGTTTAAAATACTGGGTACAAAGTGATCAAAGAACGCGGCTTGCTTGGAAACTCGGGATCAAAGTTAGGATCCGGGTCATCGAACTGAGCAGGCTCGCGGAACTCCTCCTTTGAACATCAGTTAAACACAGCACGAACAGAGGTTAGACACTAGGTACGCGACAATTAAAACCGGTAATTAAATCTAAATTAAAACTACTAGGCTACATGAGCGCAAAACGTTCTTCGGAAAAAATCTACACGACATTCACGACGAAACAAATTAACAGAACAATTTTGAAAAATAACTGAGATCAAACGGAGTTCCCCAAAAATCATAGACAATCTAGACCACAAGGGTTAGATTAATCGCAGAACAATTAATCGCAAATTGACTAGCAATTAATTCAACAATCAAACGGAAGGAAAAAGTAATTGAACACGGGGGAATTATTCTCATCGGGATCTAGAAACCAAAGATGGAATCTAGAGAATTGGAGATCGGAGACCGGGTGTCACGCGCTGGAAAATCGGAGTACCGGAGATTGGGGATCAGGAAAAATCGGAGTCGCTGGAGGTGCTGAAGCGGAGACGACGTCACTCACCAAAAATCGAGACGAGCATAGACGGCGCAGGCGACTGAATCCGATGACGCGCGGCGAGGCAGGACATGGAACTCCATGCAGGGATGAGGCCGACGAAACAACGATGGAATCCAAACGAAGTCAACAGCATCAGGCGCAGAGATCGGAGTGCGCACTCGGCACGTCGCAGGATGACGCGCGACTCGAGGCAGAGCTGTCAGAGACGGTGATCGCGACGCGGGACGAGCGAGCGGGGGCGATGTCGGTGCTGACGGACGACGACGCGACGGGCGACGGAGGCAGAGGACCAGCGGACGGTTGACGGCTTCACGTGGCGCGGGACGGCTCGGCGTCGGGCGTCACGCGAACTCAATTGACGGCGACAGAAATCCACGCGCGGATCGAGGCAGGCGCGCAGAGGGGCGACGGGTGCGGGTACGGAGCGGCGGCGACGAGGACAAAATAATTTTCTGGAGAATGGGTAGGAGGAAGGGGAGGATAAGAATGAGAGAGATATTTATAGGAGGAAAATAGATAGG
>BCLH01000572.1:0-75046 GCA_001602315.1 Zoysia pacifica
AAAAAATTCAAATGTCATTTTAGAGATGTTTTTATTTTTGCATATTATACTGATCATTTGCTTGCTAAATTAGACAGCTTGAAGTAGAATAATATGACTGTTAAATAATACTTTCATGACTTTAAAGTTTGTGTCATGTTTGGTGGTTTAGACGAAAACTGGAAAAATACAATGAGTAGGTTTATGAGGTCTCAATTTTAAAATCTAAATTTTGCTCATCTTTAAAACTTACTACTCAATCTCGAACTTGTTTTTACTTGCATGTAATGCTGAAAATCAATTTTTATCGTTTAAAGGTACAAGCATGAACAATCACTATTACAAATTTGTGAAATGTATTGCTCATGTGTCATTGTCACAATGAGAATGTGATAAAGAGAAATTGTGTGATACTGTATCTCTAACAGCACAACTGGATAAAGAGCACTGTTTTGTTTCTTGTTCTATGGCTAACATCATGCAGAAAAGTGAGATAATTGCTGAAATAATAGATAATGATGTTTGTGTGGCACTTATTATATTTCAAGAGAGTAAAAAAAATAAAACACTGTCGATTTTTCGGTGAAGTGATAACTATCGATTTTGTGGAGTCGACCCTCACGATTCGACTATAAACGAACAGGCATGTGCGCCTTAGCAATCGCAAAATCAACTCAGAATGTTTATTGACTTTGCCGGAACAGCAAGATCAACCTGATCATAAAGATCAATTCTTACAAGCAATTGAAGAACAAGCAAGCATAAGGTAGCAGATTTGAAATCACACAAATGTGCGGTTCTTAAAAGCTGTTTGACAGATGATCGTTGAATATAACTGAAGATAAAAAAATTTGCACAAGAGCTAAACTATAAAAAAAAGAAAACTCAAATGTACTTGATGGCATCTGGACCTTTAAATAGGGTGGAGCACGACGAGAGAGCGCTGGGGTCATACTCAAACTCTAGGACGCGCCTCTAATGGGCTCAATTTGATACACGAGCTAATAACTCATGTTGGGGTGATGCAGGATCTTCTGTATTAAAATAATGATTGGCGTTGACTTCGATATAGTATAAAAGTGAGGCTAGATCTATTCGAAAGTAGATTTTATGAGCTTTCTAGAATGTACTTAAACATCTAAATTAGATTTCATATGAAGTCGTGACTTTTGTTGCAAGTTTGCACTATTCTGTAGTCTAAATCCACTTTGTATGAATATTTACATTGAAGTTCTTGTCAGAAGGTACGATGCCCACATCATTTTCCCCCTATTTGAATTAGAGTCATTCTCGACTCAAGTTCAGATTGCAAAACCGTCAGTCTACTGTGCCCCCGTAAAATCATGAAAGGTGGAGGCCACAGGTTATGTATGTGGTCTCATCATTCTTTCTCTCTTGATTTGGAGTCGTTTTTTACTCAAGTTTTGATTGCAGAACCGCCGCTCTACCATGCCTTCTAGAAATCATGAAAGGTGGTGACCATTGAGGTATTTTGATGTAGTCAAGCAGCGCCATCCTATGACAAACTCAACAAAAGAATCATGAGTCTTTCAAATAATATATCACTTCATGTAAAAACTAATAAGGAAGATCAAAGATAAATGTCAAATTATACATTGTACAATTTTTATGTTTTTGTCATTTGTTGTAGTTTTCTTGGATCAAATAAGAATGCCACTTAGGAGACAGATTACCATAAACATTCAGTAGCAGGAATATCATCAGAAAAGCCCAAAAGTAATAACTTCGGTAGTAAAATAAAATTAATAATAAGGTTAAGTACAGACAGGATACTACTTCATTACCTGCTACCTATTCCATATATCTTATATTATGCAAATAAAAAAAAAAGAAATAGTAGTCTCATCAACCTCTGAACCAATGATTCTTGATCCATGGGAATTAGTACTATTTGGAAATAAGGGAAACCGATAGCTTGAAACTAATGAGAATATACTAATGCATGTTCCTTCTGATATAGCATGTCATGTGCAAAATTATTTTCATCAGAGCAAATAACTCTCCAGAGTTCATATATTCCGTAACCTGCAGTGTTACTCACATGTAGAAACTCTTCTGTAGAGCAGAGACCGTAGCGACCTCCTTCTCAAACTGGTGTACGTGACATAGGATGTTCATGTAGACGTCCCAAACCTGCAGACACAATGCATTCTCGATTGACAACTATGTGTAGATGATACTAACTGCAGTATTTGTACCAAAAATCTTGCCTCCATCTGGTTTTGAGTGTGACATCAAAGTAGAAACATCTTGGACTTGGACCTGCGCAAACTGAAGCGAAACATCTATATGTGAGCCACAACCAAACCTTGCACCACGGCATTTGAGGAATGAACAATGAAGCTAGAAAGGGGAATGGAGCCCGTACACGTAATAACTTGGAGGGGAGCGAAATAGGGTTTGGAGCGCGCCTGATCCAACCCTACCCATCTCCTCGCAATCCACCAGAGAGGGAGTCGACTGTTTGAGCGGTAGCTGACCTCGTGCACTGCTCGGTGGTGGTGGACCGGTGGTGTGTGGCAGGAGGGGAGGACTCGGGGTGTGGCAGGGAGATGGGGCGCCGGCAGGCGCGGGGGGGGGTGGGGGGGGGTAGGGGTTGGGGAGATGAGGAGGGGGTGGGGAGGTGAAGCAAGTGTCGGGGGATGTGGGGAGGTTGCGGCGGGCTGAGGAGATGCACGGGGAGGGGGCAGAGGAGAGGGCTTACCTCGTTTTCCCTTCAGATTTGTTCGTTTTCGAAAGTTCGAATTTCTTTTGTTTATTTTTGTTATCAGTTTTTTTTTTCATTCAAATATGAAAACACAAATTGTGAAAGCATTTTTTTGATCATTCGCATCCATTTTCACCTCTACTAGGAGAGGGGTTTAGATGAATTTTACGGTTCCAATTTGACCTCTTGAAAACCAATGGTTCAAAAAAAGTAGGTGGCATGGCATGCTGAGGATTAGTAGGTTGTATTTACCCAGATGTTATAGATGTGGCAGAGCATATTATTTTACCACAACCACTAACGAAATTAGAAAATATGGGAGCAATCTTTTTTCTTCTTTTAATATGACGGACCCTCTTTAGTTTATAATTAATTTATTGTACTGCATGATTGTTGAGAATAGGCATGTAATTCTTCCACAACCATTAACGTAACTAGAAAATATGTCAGCAATCTTTGTCTACTTTTATATTATAAACCCTTTTTGGTTTATAAGTAATTTATTTTACTGCATTGCATATATAATGTGGCAGATAAAATGGTTATAGGTCCAAGATGGTTAGCTTATGCTACAAATACCCTTTAATTGTCAAACACATGCCATTTAAGTCCAGATAACCTTACACTTTTGCAAGGAGTGAGGCCACCTACTAGCAGTGGAAGCTTAGTTACTAGGTATGCTACGGAGTGTAGTAAACAAGTAGCTCTGGTCTTATTAATTTTTGATCCCTCCCCCTTGTTTCAGGTACGAGTTTGTACTCCATCGGTTCCAAAAGTATAAGCATTTGTATTTTACTCCTCATAAGAAGGGAATTCGTTGTGAATGCGCCGTCGTCCATGCTGACATATGGGCCCACCACTCCTAGCCCTGCCACGCACCGTGTGAGCGCGAGCTCAAAGCCTTGACCCCACAGCCGACGGCGACCGGCACCATATGCTCCTCAATGCGGCCGCGGGCACCTCGCTCCTCGCCTTCCTCTACCTCCTGCAGCGGCTGCTCCTACTCGTGCTATCCTTTGCCTCGGTCTCTGTTAGAAACTTAAATATTTTACGGAATATTTTAATTCCAAATTTATTAAAGAACATGAGCAATATTGTGACATAAAATACGCTCATGCTCGTATTTAGTCTGTGCAAAAACAAAAAGAACATGACGAATAAACACAGAAAATTTAAGATGTACCTTGAGACGCCAAGGGCGCAATCTCAACAGTTGACATATTGAGCTACTTGAAGTCATCGATCATAGTTGATACAGGAAGAATAGAAGCCATGCAATCTCACAAATGGCCTTCTCGAAGCAGTAAAACGGGAGCGAGCAGTCGCGCAAATGATGTGCTCCTAAAAAACTTGATCGCTTGTCTACCCGTGTAGGTGTCATAGTTGGACGAAGTTTTGAAGGCATGCTCTTGCAAGTTCTGCACGCACAGAAACCCGCAAAAGGAATGCAAAGCGTGTAGCACTAGCAGTGAAGAGTTGTTCGTCCCTTTTACAGGCGCATAGAGAGGAGGTGCAATGAACCAGAATTATTGCTGAGATTAAACACCATCAATTACTAGAGTAACAGCCACCAATTGATTCGCCCATTACTAATAACTGATGTATTAAATTAATTTAAATCTTTGGTGACGTCTGAAATTTATTCACTGTTTTAAATGAAATTAATTTAATTCTCAGAAATGACAAAACATTAACTCAACGCAATAATACAAGTCTTTGTATGCACGCGCACGCAGAATTCAGAAATCACATGAAAACACGCGTAACTTAGGTACGCGCCGCGCATGGCACAACTCGACTCGAATCGACGCATGTGTGGCAGATTTTTTTCTCAATTTTTCAACTTCTCAACCAGTGAACACTAGTTCACATATTTAGTTCACATATTTATGTTGATTGAAGTCTTTCTCAACTATCTATGTGGGAGTAAAGATTTAGTCCCCTAGTATTCAAAGTAGGCTTTGAAATTAAATTGTGAAATTAACGGACCAAACCCAAATATTCCAATAGTCTCCTTGCTGCCGCTGCTTCTCTCACTCATCCACCTCTGCTCCTGCCGTGCTGTCTCTCGCCACGCACAGAAGAAGAATGTAACACCCCACTCATGTTGCTGGGCTGGTCCATATGCCACCATGGCCCAGCCCATGAGCCAACTACGAATCAGCTGGTATACGAGGAGAGGTGATGTGTATGTGATTCCTGATATGTTGTCAGATCGTGGTAACTCTCGATTTGGTGAAGAGGCGACACACAATCGATTCGACCTCAAATCAGCACGATTTAAACCCCGCAATCGCAGCACCACATCTCCTCTAGTTATCAACTATGCACATATGATTGACCTTGTCAAGA
Source organism: Zoysia pacifica (assembly GCA_001602315.1). Taxonomy (NCBI): domain Eukaryota; kingdom Viridiplantae; phylum Streptophyta; class Magnoliopsida; order Poales; family Poaceae; genus Zoysia; species Zoysia pacifica. The sequence goes on from BCLH01000572.1 coordinate 5,060, forward strand.
AGGCTAATCCCAGCCTACGAATCGAAGAATACAAGCAAGAACAAAAAAGAACGCAATTTAATTACGAAATCTGAATTAAACTCATGAAATTAGAATCTAACAAAGCGTCCAACGGTAAAACTGTTTGATAACTGATGACAACTAAGCAAAAACTTATATCTATGATTGCGGCTACTGTTTATATAGAGGTTGGGACGTCTCTAAAGGGAAACCCTAATACTAATGGGCCTAGAAAAGATACACGACCCAAAGGCCAAAAGATAGTGTCGCAGCACTAAAGCAGTTTTTGGATGTCATATTATTTTAACAATTCCCACTGACTACGGTAGAATTTGGAGATGATACCAGTGTCATTAGAAAGGTTATCTTCTTAGCTTTCTATCTATATCTAGAGCGTCCAAAACGAAGCTTTTATGCAATCAAAGCATCCGTTTTAGTGCAGGTTGCTCCTGAAATTTGATTCGGACTTGAACCCGAGTTGGATTAGATATCTTTCGGGGTTGAACGTGTCTTACTAATCTTAAGCATCTCCAATTCTTTCTTCATGCTTCTCTTGACTCTCTTTAATGTTCGTAATCATGATAGTCATTAGGTAACAATCTATTTTCAAAGGAAAGAAGACATGTGTTTAGGAACGAGCTCACCTTCAATCTCAACTGTCGTGCACGACTTTCATTAATACTAATTTAAAGAGTGTTGCGTGTATTTAAAGGAGTGATGTCCTCATCTAGAGGCAGCAGCATCGTGGAGGCAGAACAGAAATTCAGAAATGGAGTTAGTTATCCCCTTCTCTGGTTGTCTTCCTCACGGAGGTGCTGCCCAGGTCAGAGCTCGTCGTCCGCCTCGCTCGCCGGCGACGCCCTGTCCACGTGCTCCTGTCCCAGTGCAAGCTCACCAGCGGCCACGGGCTGTGACAATTGGTAATCAGAGCCTTATCCTTCCTCGGCGTGTGGGTGTTGTTGGAGTCCATGGCGGTGGCGATGGAGATTTCTTCGAAGAGGAGGACTGAGGAGGTGACGTGGTTCAAGGCAACAAAGGGGGTCTGGCATTAACACTCCCTACACAGGCGGTGGGGCAGACTGGGAGGGGCACCCCAGGGCCTTCGATGTCACAGTTTTGTGTGGTGGTGCAGGCTACAGCAGCGACAATGACCTCAGTTGTAGGGGTGGTTGCGGCTGCGACAACTGCGATGGCCGTGGTTGCAACCACTGCAGCAGCAGGGAATTTGATGCTCTTCCGGCGTTACTTGTAGGTACTGCTCTCCCATTGTTTGATGAAATGCCTCTAAAGTTTGACATGGCAGTTGAGCCAGAGAAGGAGTTCGAGGGTTCAGTGGTGTGGGATGATGAGTGGCAGCATGACAATGATTCACATAGTGGCTTGTTGAAACAGCTAGCTGGTTGTGTGGACATTTTGGTTATCAACAATGTTCCAATTCATGTCGATGACACTTCCCTTGCCTTGGACTTTGGCTTGACCACTGTTAATGAGGTGTTTGATGTCATGCCTTGCAAAGATGTTGTAAGGATCAAGAACACCAAAAAGAGATGGTTAAATCGTTGGACTTATAACATTAATTTTGCTACGAACTAAAACTACAAACTTGACTAAAACGGAAGCAAACCTAAATAAGTCTAGTAGGCAAAGACCTCTAACAATGCTAGTGATAAGGAAATAACAACAAGTAAGCACTAGCACGATAGCCACAAAGAAGAATCAAAGAACGACCTATCACACTATTAAAACAGTAAGTAAATACAGTAAGTAAAGAGAGTGAGATAGAGAGTGCTTAATGATTTTTTTCCGAGGTCTAAGAAGGTAGGCGTCTTCCTTTAATCCTCATTAGACCACTCCTATCGGAGTCCCGGTCCCTCTCGTCGTTCCCAGAAGATGCTCACAAGGGCATGCTTCACTCTCAGAGCGAAGACACCGGTGGCGCAGCTGTCGCACACAATACTAAAGCGCTAGAGCAAGCCTCAAGGCTTGGATGCTCCCTCTTAGTGTTTCTTTCGAGCATAGGACTTGAAACTGCATATAAACTTGACGACGTCTTCCACAATCTCCTTGAAAGATTGATCACCGACTCTTAGCCGGTCTAGGCTGCCCACACTAAGAGTAATAGGAAAAGATCACTCCTCTCAAGCTCTAAAAGTATATGAATGCTCTCTATTATTCCCCTACTAGCACTAAAGATCTTCAATCTTGCAATGTGCTCTCTTGGTGCTGTCCCTTGGCTTTTCAAAACTTAGCTCCAGCAATTTTGATCAAGGGTCCACTGGAAAATGTCCCCCTCGACGGTTTAAATAGGCTCTAAGCCCAGAAACAACCGTTAGGATGTGATGTCATAAAGCTCACTGTTTTATGCAATCACCGGACTGCCCGGTGATTGGACCATTGGACTGCCTAGTGACTCTTCTTCCTCCTCGACCAAGAAAACACTCTCTCTGGAATCCATTTCATAGGACACCAAAGTATCCGATGCATACTTTCACCGAACTGTCTGGTGACTCACTTTTAGACTCTCAGAGAATCTTCTCTGGACTTCAGCTTCTGGCTCACCAGACTGTTCGGTCATTGCACCGGTGGACTGTCCGGTGATTGCTCCACGTCGACTCCATAGAGCACCTCTCTGGACTGCCTCCTCCAGGGTTCACTGGACTGTCCAGTTACTGAGTCTTCAGCTGGTTCTTGAGCTTTGGTGTTCGACTTCGCTTCCCCTACCATCTTTAGTGCTTTCTGAGGTTGTAAAGAGCATTCACACCCTCTAACACTTGTATGACAGGAGACAAATGATCTTACCCCCTTAATAGTACCGGCATTTCTATGAACTCTCTAGCTAGTCCTTAGCCTTGATCCTCTGACGCCTGGCAACCCCTCTTCTAAGGGTCGTCCTTGTCATCCACCGAGGAAGCCACCATATTGATATAGAATTAGCAGGGTGGAACCTACAACACAACCGTTACCTATGGTTGTTCATTCAATCACGAAAATTAATTCATACCTTTTAGAAGACTTCAAAGATCATGAAGCTTATAATCTCCTCGTTTTGGTGATTGATGACAACTATAGTACTCACAAACAGTCCAAATTAGATGAAAGAAGATAGAGAATAATATACATCTCAAAAGAATACTTACTCCCTTACCTTGATGACTCCTCAGAAAATTTTTGCAAGAGTTTCCCACCTTTGTCATGGGTCGGAAGTGTCGCTCTCCTCTAGTTCTCCCTCTGTTTGGTAGCTCTCTCTCCTTTGTCATCTAATCATAAAAAAGATGGCACCGAGGAAGTAAATAGATAGAGAAAATGCTATTTGACAAAGAATCGTGCACGATAGAAAATGGGACAGGAGCGCACATACACAAAGAAACCTGCAAAACAGATAAAGCACTAGGAGCCATACACAAAGAAACCACGGGGTTAGTCCATAAACCGAGTGCATTCCAATGAGCTAAAAGAGTCGAAAGAAACACGAGCTCATCAAAATGTCACGAAGAGCCAATGAAATCTGCCAAAATGAAATCCAGAGCCCTAACTACCACGGCCTCCCCCAAGATAGCTAGCTCTCAGAACGGTACACCTCATGACTCTCACCTAACTCTTACAGAAGATCTAATCCTGCGCGGCTGAAGAGCTGGGTGCAGTGACAGTCGAAAGCTACTCCTCTGCTGGCTAAGCTGCTGCTGCTACTGACTGGCCTCTTTCTGGCGGCTCAACATCGTTGAAGGCACTCAAGCCGAAGGAAGACGTCGGGGATAGCTCCTTGCCCTCAACTGAAGCTGGCTGATCCGCACTGGCTAGGGCCTGAGCTGCCTCCTCTGGAGAATTTTCAGCCTCAACCAAGATATCTGCATCTGAAGTATAGGGCTGCATGGCTATGGTAACTGCTGGCTCTGACTGTGAAGCCTCTGGCGGTGGCTCTGACAACACTGACACTCTCGACTCTGCTGAAGCAAATAGTACTGACATCGAGTACGAGCAAACTATTGAGAATTGAGAAGATGTATTAGGAGCACAGACCCCCTCCAGTAGTCATGACTATGCTGGCTGCCTCAAAAGGTACGAACGGTGAAAGGGGGGTTGAGAGCAGTGTAGAGAATGTGGACTACTGCTGCTGATGACTCTGACTCTGCAACTCAGATGTGAATGCTGGCACTGAAGACTACTGAGGCTAAGGTGCAGTAGGCTGGAGCTGTGAAGGCAGTGGACCTTGTAGTGTCCCTTGGAGATAAGACGCTATAGCTCTGAATCCGACAGACATATATGAAATAGCCACTGCCATCTCTAGCTGAGAGCGCTGCGACCTCTCATAGAACTCTCTGTCCTGCTATTTCCTCTCCTCTGCAAGCTCTCTCTCCATTCGAAGCCGCTCCTCAAGATGGAGGCACTCGAGTCGGTTCCTCTCCTCGAACTCGGCCCTCTCTCGACGTATAAGCTCAAGCTGATCCTCTCAGAATCTCCTCTGCTCCTCTTGCTCTGCCTGAATGGTGTCCAATCTGGCTGCAAGAGCAGGGTCAAGTGTAGCACGAGAGGTCAGAGTCTCGGGTAGACCAGAAGCCTCAGTGCTCCCAGCACCCGGCTGTGCTCCCTCCGGAGTCTCAGTGTCAACATCCTTCGGGGCTGTGGTGTCTTCTCCTGCAGGGGTGCTCTGAGAAGCTAAAACCTGTAGAACCCTGAAGTCGAATGGCTCAACTGGATTGAAGGAGGTGGTGATCTCTGGCAACACTGAATCCTCCTCAGTCATCACTCTGGCTCTCCTCAGCATCAGGCATATGTAGGGGGCAAAAGGTAACTGACGTGCTCCAATCTCCTCATATACCACATCCTCCATCTGAGTAAACAGCAAATCTGTCAAGTCAAAGCTCTCATATCTCAGCAGAAAGCATAGTAGCCACTGATGTGGAATGATAACTCTCTCTCTATAGCCAGCCTGAGGCGCTATCGTCCTCCCAAGCAATTTTTTCAGTACACGAGCCTCGTGTGTCAATAGCAGAGGGTGCCTCGAGTAGTGCTCCCCATGAGGTGGCGAGAAGGCAACACTCATCATCTTATCACTCGGCTCTATCCCTCCAAATGGTTTGAACAGGGGTGAGAAATTCGATGGGCCAAAGTGTGGATCTGTGTCTCTGAAGATATAAACTCAAGAGCTGTCAAGACATCGAATCTCTCAAATCGGTGTGGCTCCCCTCTATACATGAACCAGAGATATGAGCGATTTGGGAAGATCCAGAGTGAGGCATAAAACTCATGCACCACGTCCTCACTATACCTTAGGGGCTGGGTGACTAAATCTGACAGACCTGAGAGATAAAAGATATGCTCCTCCATGTCAAACCCAGCTCCTCTGCTCAGTGCCTCCAAAGAATAGTGACGGTGAGCTGCAAACACAGAGCTCTTGCCCTTAGTGGCAAGTTGCCTCTTGTAGGTCTCGTAGATCCTTCGTTGGAGTACTGTCCAGAACCGACCAGAATTCGCATGCCTGCCAGCAGGGACGCTCTTTGTTAGGTCGACCTTCTCAACGCCTCCTGGGACTCAGAGCTGCCAATCCTTAAAGCACCTGACCTTCTATTTGGAGGAACATCAACACCTGCTGCAGCAAGAGCTCTGTCCCACTCAGGGTCGCCTGTCCTCTCCTTCTTCTTCTTCTCAGGCTCTACGGCCTTGCCCTTCCTGTTCTCCTGTGAACTCGGTCTCTGCCTGCCCATTCTACTAACTATCAATGAATGCTCAACTGCTAGAACCACTGACCAGCTAGCACTGCAAGATAGGATTAAGAGCTTGACTCTTAGCCCATCCAAGAAACCACTGAACAGACTGAGACTTTTATACTGCCGCTAAAACTATCTTGACCTACTGTCCAACTGTCACTGCACCACATAGGAATAAAATATAGGTTGTAAGCACAAAAGGTGAGCGACTCTAAAAGAAGTCCTAGCGGTGGAATCAAGGACATATCACCGATCGAATAAAGCAAATAAGAGCAATGATGATATTAACAGACTAATGTCACAACTCATAATATAGGAATGCAAGCAAATTGTGACACTAGCGATAGGACACTCAATGCCATACTAAAATATAGAAGTAATAAACTCCATATGGCACTAAGTATGGTAATTAGTCAACTAATTATGTCAATTGGCAATAAAAGGTGAGACCTTTATGCAATTTGTACCAATTTTTGCAATTAATTAACAAACAAGGCATGTGGGGCATTTCTGATGAAACAAAGGTGATAGAACTCAATACCCCGATGAAAAGAGCTGAAATCCGTCAAAGAAGTCACCGGAAGACTAGCCGATCAACCCAAAATGAAAAGCCCACGAGAGTTTTAGAGGAGCATGGGTGTCGGATAGGAGAAGCACTCAGCGAGGTGGAGAAAAGTCAGCGGCAAGCTCTGGCGTGAGGCGCGACGGCGAGCAGCAAGACGCGGCGGCGCGGCGCTCAGCGACGAGGACCGGAGCAGCGGCGGCTCTAGGGCTGCAGCCTAGCGCGTGCTAGGGCAATTGCGCGCATATGTGAGCACAGCGGAGATGCGCGGTGAGGCAGGGCGGCGGTGCAAAGTGCGGCGGAGGAGCGCGGCAACACTGAGGCGCGAGGGCGGCGGTGCTTGGGTTACGGCGAAGGCAGGCGGGTGGTCGACAGCGACGGTGACGGAAAACACGCACGAAGAGAAGTGAACGGAGAAATCCACATGTGGTTTAGATTAAAACAAATCAACGGCCGGATTTGATTTCAAAGAAAATGGATGGCCGAGATTGCATCGATCAAGGAGATCACCGAACTGTCCAGTCCCGAGAGATTGTCCGGTGACTATGAAAGTCCAGACTGTCAGGTGTCTAGAGAATTCCAATTTCAGAGAGGCACCTGCTTCCTCTTCTATTCATCAGACTGTCCAGTGATATCACCGAAATGTCTGGTGTCTGTCCAATTTTGCCAAGTGACTTGATCTAAAAGATATAGTCACCCAAATGTCCGGTGAAGGCGTCGAAATGTTCGGTGACCTCAAGGAATTGCAGAAACAAGAAATTCTTTCTAGACTTTAAGTGTCCTCGCTAAAGAACCAAATTAACACAACACTTGTCTAGAAAAAGAACTCTCAAACACTCCTTTGCAAATAGATAACTCACGAAGAGTTTGGCATTTTCGCAAATCGCAATTAAGATCAAGCAATAAAAACTAAAGCGAGAAGGAGGCTCCAAAAAGAGAAAGTATGAACCCTTAGATCACGATCAACGTAAATGGATGTTAGAGACCATTAAGCACAGGGTTCAATGGGCATGAAGCTCACAATATTGCTTTGGTTACTCTATGTGTAGTATGTGAATCTATATGGACAATGTAATCACTTTCTCCATAGAGTAACACGCCTCCTCCGTGGTTCCTATTTGCAATGCATGCAAACAAGCTAGTCTCATGCAAGAGAATTTAAAGCATACCATATAGATGCAAGCAAATTAAGAACATTGCATAAAGAAACCTATTCGGTGCTAAGTTTGACCCATCTCAAGCTTATTCATCATATGCTCGCCGCTTTGCCTTGACATAGCCAAACCACCTTCTCAAGCTCTTCCCCCATGCATATGAATATCTTAAGGTGGTTAGGCACCGATCTAATTTTTTATTCTTTTCTTTTATCTTTTTACACATGATGCATGATAGTGCAAACATCTAATCCACCGAAGAGTCCTATCTACCATGCATTGCAAAAAAAGAAACCTACTCTACTATATACAGGAATAACCTCCTTGAAGAGTAGATTGGCGTTGTAGCGTGACCGACATGTGGTGGGCTTCAAGAATCTTTAATTGGCTTCATAGTCCACCATCTAGGCCCCTTCACTTCTTTTTAGGAACCCAGGAGAGTTTTGGCTTCCTCTCTCGATCCACAATCACCTTGAGGACTCATATCTTCTTGATTGTCCTTTTGTCATTTGGCGGTCGGAGCGGCTTGACCTTCACTTTTCTATTATTATCTCTAAAAAGTTTGTAGTGCACATCTTCATGAAAAAGGTTAGCGTTAGGCATAATCTTAGACTCGCTCACCTTGAGACAATCCTTAGAGCGGTGACCATCAAGGCAATACTTCTCACAATAGTAGTCATCCGCCATGAGCAGGACTATCTATTCGAAGATCTCATCTTGGTTGCCAATGATGTTGATAAAGAAAGGATATGATTCTAAGCCCTTGTGATTATGGTTGTTGATGAGGTTCTTGCTTAGGATTTTTTTTTTGAATTTGCCTTTCTCTAATAAGCTGCTCAAATGCATCCATCACGGCCTCTCTCTCTCTCTCTCTCCACCTTAAGCTTCTTATATTCCTTCAAAATAGATGGCTCAAGAGTAGTGCTCTCTTTAGAGAGGGTTAGATCACAAGAAGTAGAACCTTCATTTAAATACTTAGGAGAGTTAAAGAGAGAGTCAAGATCAAGAGCTTCATGGGTGCGCACCAATGCATTATGCTTCTCACTTAGCTCTACGTGTTTCGCTTTGAGATTCTTATAGGACTCACGTAGAACACCATGAGAGTGCTTAAGTGCATTGAGCTCCCCCTCAAGCTCTCGAACTCAAAATACTACCACTTCATGCTCTTTGGTCAGCACCTCGATCTTCTTAGACTTCTTGATGATAGTCTTGTTGACCTTCTCGAGGAAGAGGACAAGATCATTGTAGCTCGGTCCATCGTCTTCATCATCATAGCTCTCCTCTTCTTCCTCAAGATCATTTTTCTCATCAATGAAGCCCTCACAACATCGGGCCATCAAACATAGCGGAGGTGGTGATAGCTCATTGGTAGAGCTAGTCACGGCAATACCAGCGAGCTCTTCTTCACTTGAAGATGAAGAGTCCAAATAATCATCTGTGAGTCACTCACCAACAATATAGACTTTGTGCGAGGAGTTCATCTTCTTACTCTTGCGCTCCTTCTTGACAAAGAACTTCTTCTTGAACTTTCTCTTTGGCTTGCGTTCTTCATCATCACTCTCACTAGAAGCTTTCTTCTTGCTCTCCTTCTTAGGCTTGGGACATTCCTTAACAAAATGGCCTTTCTTACCACAATTGAAGCACCTGAAGTTTCTCTTGGAAGATGAGGGTCTTCCCTTGCGAAATAGCTTCTTCCTCAAAAGCGCAAGATCCTCATCTTCCTGCGCCTTCTTCTTGTTCTTGCCATTGGGTGATTCTTGATCCACTCTTAGGGCAAGATTCTTGGGCAATTGAGAGTCGGTGGAGCTATCTAACATATATCCTTCATAGACCGTGACCTTGACTAGCATGACGTCAACGGTGAGAGTAGCCAAATTGGCTTGAAAGAGACACGTGACGATGGAGTTGTAACTTGACAACAATATTCTCAAGAGCTTCCTCATGATCTTCACATCATCAATTTTGTCCTTAGGCCCAAGGCATTGATTTCCTCCATCATTATATGCAAACGAGAGTAAACATCATTAGCTTTTTCTTGAGGTTGCATGGTGATGGAATCATATTTGTTCTTAAGAACATAGTAACGCTCTTCTTTAGCCTCAGAGGAGCCTTTATGGATGTTTTGTAATTGGGTCTTTATCTCATGTGCGGCAAATGATGCATTGATTCTAGAAAAAACATTTTTAGAAATGCATCCAAACATGACATTCTTGGCCTTAGCATTGTATTTATTGAAAATGGGATCAAGTCCCTCATTCTTATTTGTAGCATTGCTTGTAACTTGCCATGCTTTCTCATCGATTGACTCTAGGTAGGCTTGCATGCGTACCTTCCAATAAAAGTAATCGTCCCCATAAAAAACGGGCAGAGCGTCCGTCCCATTCGGCATCCTTACTCTAGGTGGTGAAGCCCGAAAATGAGCACTTGGCTCCGATACCACTTGTAATGATCAAGGACACCGAGAAGGGGAGTTGAATCGGTTGATTTATAGCACTAATATTGCTACGAACTAAAACTACAAGACCTGACCACAACGGAAGCAAAACTAAACAAGTCTAGTAGGCCAAGACCCTAAGATAAAGAAATAACAACAAGCAAGCACTAGCACGATAGCCACCAAGAGGAATCAAAGAACAACCTATCACACTGCTTAAACGGTAAGTATATGCGGTAAGTAAAGAGAGTGAGATAGAAAGTGCTCAATGATTTTTTTCTCGAGGTCTCGGAAGGTAGGCGCCTTCTCCTAATCCTCGTTGGACCACTCCCGTCGAAGTCCCAATCCCTCCCGTCATTCTCGGAACGATGCTTACAAGGGTACGCTTCACTTCCGGAGTGAAGACACCGGCAGCCCGACTGTCACACATAATAACCAAGCGCTAGAGCAAGCCTTCAAGGCTCGGGTGCTCTCTCTTGGTGTTTCTTTCGAGCGGAGGATCTAGAACCGCGTACAAACTTGGCGACATCTTCTACAATCTACTCGAAAGTTTGATCACCGACTCTTAGCTGGTGTAGGCTGTCCACACCAAGAGTAATAGGCAAAGATCACTCCTCTCAAACTCTATAAGCTCTAGAAGTAGATGAATGTTCCCTATTACTCCTCTACTAGCACCAAAGATCTCGAATCTTGCAATCTGCTCTCTTGATGGTGTCTCTTATCCTCTCACAACTTGGCTCCAGCAATTTTGATCAGGAGCTCACTGGAAAACGTCCCTCTCCACGGTTTAAATAGGCTTCAAGCCCAAAAATAATCATTGAGACATGATGTCATAAAACTGACTGTTTTATGCAATCACCGGACTGTTTGGTGACTGGACCACCAGACTGTCCGATGACTCTTCTTCCTGCTCGGCCAGGGAAACACTTTCTTTAAAATCTATTCCATAGGACACCGGACTATCCGATGCATACCTTCACCGGACTATCCGATAACTTCCACTTTTGCACTTCCAGAGACATCTTCTCTTGACTTCAGCTTCTGGCTCACCGGACTGTTCGGTCATTGCACAGATGGACTGTCCGATGACTGCTCCACGTCGACTTCAGAGAGCATCTCTCTCTGGACTGGCTCCTCTAAGGTTCACCGGACTATCTGATGACCTCACCGGACTGTCCGATGACTGTCTTTAGATGGTTCTTGAGCTCCGGTCTTCAACTTTGCTTATTCTGCCATATAACGCTTTCTGAGGATCTAAAGAGGATTCGCACCCTCTAACGCTTGTATTACAGGAGACAAATGACCTTACCCCCTTAATAGTATCGACGTTCCTATAGACTCTCTACCTAATCCGTAGCCTTGGTCCTTCGATGCCCGAAAACTCATCTTCTAGGGCATCCACCGAGGAAGCCCACTATATTGATGTAGAATTAGCGGAATGGTATCGACAACACAACTGTAACCTATAGTTGTTCATTCAATCACCAAAATTAATTCATACCTTTTAGGGGACTTCAAATGTTATGAAGCTTACAGATGTTTGGGATGAGGAGTGGGCTACCAGCAACGAATCACATGTCAGTTTGTTGGAGGAGCAGTTATCTAAAAGAGGAGACTGCTTGAGTGCTGAAAATAGCAAGCTACTTGCTACTAATCTAGACAATGCTCATGTGTTCACCAAGGTCAACTGCAATCACATTCTCATGGAGTTGGGCAGAGGTTCTGTCGATGGAATGTTCAACGAATTTCCTAGCAAGATAGTGATGAATGAGGAGATATTATTAGACTGTAACTTTGATGTTGGTATGTTGGATCAGCTAGCATGGCATGGGGACTACGTGGTCAGGGAGCCAAGGAAGCCAACAGTGGAACCATTATTCTAAAACTTGATGTGGGTGTTGCAGCCAAAGAGAGTGAAGAGTTAATCGATGAAGTCTCAAATACAGAGGAGTATGGAGTTACTTATGAGGATCAAGTGTATGATAGTATGCACATGAAGAGCTTCTATTTTCTAATGGCATGGAGACTATTTTCTGCTGGGCATGGAAACGAGACCATGTATATTTCTTTCATGCTCATGGGATTACCATCCTGGTTGTGTCGCGTTGTCAGTTTGAAGAACAAGATAAAGCCAATCTTGACAAGGTGAAATCATCCAATTTTTGCAGTTGTACTTCAAAAATAAGTTACTTGAGATTTGGAAGATACCTGAGGAGGCAATGGGATCCAAGAATTTTGGGGTAGAGAGCATTTTCCATGGCCATTGGACTGATCATGATCAATTTTGAATTCTTTTCTCAAGAGGGCCAAACAAAACTTCTTTGTGCTGTTTTTGCGAATTCAACATCACACCTGCATACTTGGATGTCTATCCGGATTATTCATTGCTCAAAATGTGAAGAATGTCAGCAGCAAGACCTGGGAGATGAAATATCAAGGTTTAGAAGCAATTCTGTTAAAAGGACCATATGCAGAAAGAATGTGCTACTTGTTGATGCTAATGTATTTATCTTGCTTATCTTGTGCATCATTCTGCCCTGGGATCCGGGTACTACTAAACTCACTTTGAATAATGATAGTGCTGACGGCCTAAGTGCCAAAAATCTTGAGAAGGAATGGACACTGAGAATGAACATATGGGAGCCTGTTCTGCTGATCAGCGTGTTGCTTGAGGACAATCAACATTTCAGCCGGGCGGGAGTGTAACACGACTCATGTTGCTGGGCTGGTCCATGTGCCACCAAGGTCCAGCCCATGACCCAACTCTGAATCAGCTGGTATACAAGGAGAGGCAGCAGCATCGTGGAGGCAGAACAGAAACTCAGAAACGGAGTTATCCCGTTCGCTGGTCATCTTCCTCATGGAGATGCTGCCCAGGTCAGAGCTCGTCGTCCGCCTCGCTCGCCGGCGACGCCCTGTCCACGTGCTCACGTCCCGGTGCAAGCTCGCCGGCGGCCATGGGCTGTGACAGAGAAGTTTCCTCCGGAGGTGTCCGGGCTGTTCGCGTCGTGGGCGGCCAAGGGGCGCATGCTGGAGGTGATCCATGAGGATTTCAAGGCGGAGTGGGAGCTGCCGGAGGAGATGGGCCTGCCATGGGACGACTGCGACTCCAACTGCGACAGTTCCGACACGGACGGCGCAGCGGGAGCAAGACGACTACGGAAGGATGATCCAGAACGAGCTGGAGGAGGACAGCCTCCTCGAGATCGGTATCTTCAGATGCCGGTGATGGCCGGACATGCTGCCTAATCTTCTTCTTCGTTGGATTGAATATTGACTCTTTGTTTGGGTCTTCACAAAAACTTTTCAGATAAAATATAAGGCGTATGGATTGGGGTTGTTCTTCTGCTTATTTTCTCTAGATGCACGGCTTGCTCCTATATACATATAGGATTATGATGATGAGACACTGAACGATTTGGCAAATACCGATGCACACATTCTATTTCCTCCTATGAGATAATACTGTCATGTTTTGGTTTCAAAATCTCATGACAAATTAATAAGTTAGGCTGTTTATTGTCGTACCCCATTTCTGAGATACACTGGACAACATGTATAATCCCTGGATCAGTAGTTGATACGCGCGATCACAATATAATGTTATACAAAAGCATTACTTAAAAAAATACAATACCTTATACAGACCTTTAGCAGCTAAACAATTGGACTACTATTGTCCAAAGCCACATAGCCAGCTAGAGGCGAAGCAGACATCGGAAACAAATGATGAACACCACAAGCAGACTTCTTACGCAATCTTCTCCTTCTAAAACCACTAATGCAAACGAGTGAGTACATAAGGTACTCAGCAAGCCCTAACACTAAACAAAGAATTAAAATATATGCATACCTGGTTATAGCAAAGGTTAAAGCTTACGGTTTATTTTGCAACAAGCAAATTTTATGCAGGGTTCACTATAGGAGATTTTCAAATAAGAGGAAAATAACTTCTTTATTGTCCATATTTTAGTTGGGTGAATCTGGGGGGAGAAATTTATCAATCCCGCCAGCTCCCAAGTTTTAGATGGGCCTTCCGACACAAAGTCAAAACAGCCTGGCACAAAGCCTTCACTCTCGAGAACACAGACAACTACTACCCTCTCAGATATCAAGGATATATAGAGAGACTAATCATTGAAGCTCAAGATAAAAGTGTGTCACAGCCAGTGACAACGAACTTCTTGAAAAGATTTTTACACTCTGCAGAGGTTGTACATTTTACTTTCAGGCCATGAACTCTTGATCATGGGAGCGACATGACGCTCACCTCACCTCCTCCTTCCATCCCCGCAAAGCCCACTCCAGAAGTGATCAAGGGTTACAACTCCAAAATGGTAAGCCTTTAGCAAACCATACGGCTACATACATCACCACATGCCCACCCTTGAACTCACGTGCTCTACTAGCCTTCGAGTGGCTCAAGCAGAAAAGCCAAAGAGTAGGGTAAGTCCTGCTTATGATAGGTTCTGTGGTCACACGTAAATCATCAAGTTGAGGTCCAACGAACCGGTCCTTATGTGGCTAGGGCGAGCACTTTCATCCACTGAAGGTGTATACCAACAAGCACATAGCTAAACCACGTGTACACAGCTAATCCATATGCACATAACTAATCACTGAACCCCAAGCACATAGCACAAGCCTCGCCGCCCAACCAGAAAACACCCATTCTTCTTCACCTAGCACCAGTTGTTTTATTACCCATCCTACTTTATTTTACTTACACCACCAAACTCATTTTAACTAATTTTATAATAAATAGATGTTTGTATATATATGTGTAAGAGGGTGTGGTGATGCGGAGCATCGCGATAAAAAGGTTCTTAAGCTTTCTAGTAGCAAGGGATTGAAGCCATTCATTAATTACTTAATGATGGTGACCTAGGGATAACAAGGACAAGTGTTTAAGCAGGGCATGAAAGGAATTAAAGTACTTAATTGCCTTAAATTTGGCATAAGTACTTATAACAGTCACAAATAGGACAATAACTACTCAATGTTTTAAAAGTAGTAAAATAAGCAGATGCAAGTATTACGGTCATATAGGAGCATTGCAAAACATAGGATAAACATGGTCAAGGAGTTAGAGCTTGCTTGCAACTCGTTTTACTTAATCTTCGAAGTTCCAGTACCCTAGCTCGTCTTCAAAGTCCGAGTCTTGCAGCTTGGTCTTGACATTTGGGTCTTCGGGCTTTTCTTCGACCTCTGCCTCTTCCTCGAACTCAGCATTTTTTACACGGTAAACACGCCTAATAATACTACCGCAAAAGAACAAAGCTCGAGGAGAAGCAATTTAGATCTAAAAACTTGGAATAAGATCCAGCCAGACTTCAAGAGCAAATACCGATGACAAAAAGGCATGCACGAGGCAATGACTACTATGTTAAATTATTATCAGGTGAAGGGTTTGTTATATGATGCATGTAAAGCTATAGGGTTTAGCGTGCATATTCATAGAAAAGTCCGGATGCAAGGTGTGTATACTTTATGGGGTGTCTTGTGTGAGGAGTAATTCTACTGGGGTATGATCCAATATAAAAGCATATGATGAGGACATAAAGTACAAAAGTGTCGTATTATAATTATTCCTAACTTAATGGTATTTGCTACAAGTTAGTGATTAGTTGTTAGGTTCATTTTAGATGACATTTATTTATGCTCTAGTGTTATGCAGTGTAAGTGTATGATGTGTCGCAGTTAAATACTTACCCTCTAATATGCAAGTATTTATTAATGTTTAAATTATTATTATTATTATTATTATTAATAGTTAAAGTGAATAGTGTATTATTGCATGCATGCGTATGCAGAGATACATGGGGCGGTTTTATTTGTGTAGGGTAAAGCTATCGGCAACACTAGCATCGGTTGCCAATTGTAGTGTTGCCGATTGGTGGGATGCATCATGTTCAATTTAATAATATTTTAATTTCTAATAAACTATAGATCTTCCAGTGATTAAGATTAGTTAAATGAGTCTACTTATAGAATTAGAATATTTAAACTTCTGTGTGATATGTTCATTTATACATGATAATGCAAGGTTAAGGGCACTAACAATGAATGATTAATTATTTTGATTTCATCTTTATAATTTAATTATTAAGATAATGAGTGACATCTATACTAAAGCGTGCTAAAGAGGTAGGATGCTCACTATAACTAGTATGATATTATTTCTAAGAATAAACCACATTAGAGGATTTTCAATAAAATCAATAAAAACCAATAAAGATCCTAAAGTAATTAAATCAAGTAAACTCCAATAAAATGAATCATTAAGAAAGCCATAATAAATAGAGATTATATGAGGTTTGGAGGGTTGATGAGGAGCTTGAGCTTATGATTTCGATGGTGAAAGAATCGTCAGAATCGGAGCTAAGATCAAGAAGTTATGGCTATTTGAAGGTGTATGGAAGCTTTGGGACTTACTTGTAAATAATAAAAAAGTCACAGGGAGCTATTCGTGATTATTAGAAAGGTTACAAGGGACCTATATGTAACTTTGTAATAGATCAGGGTGCTAAGTGTAAAATATTTAGGACTAATTCAAAATTTAAGAAAAGGCCAGGGGTATTTGTAAACTTATTAGGCTTAAACATAATTTTATAGAACCATAGGGGCTTATGCAAAAAGTATTTTTCTGTAATTTATGGAATTATTTTTCTATGGGAAAAGGCTGAGGAAGACATTTCTATGTGCAAAAAATAGGATGTGTGTAGCATTTTACTAGGATGAGAGTGGGGCTGAGGTTTGTTCTTTTATTTTTATTATAAAAGCAACTGGTTTAATCTGAGCCTTTGGATCTTGGGTGAGGGGCTGAGATTTAAAGGAGCGCGTGTAAAGATATGGGCCGTCAATCTTGGATGGAACAATGGGGTTTTAAAATAACTTAAGAGGGAAGGAGCTACTAATCTTGACTGTTGATCTAAGATCGGACGGTGCAGACCAGCCGGCGAGCCTGGCGGCCACTGGAGCAGAGGCCATGGCGGCGCTGTGGCCGACGCACCACCAGAGAAGGATCCGGGCTACGGGGCACGAGAGACGACGGGAGTTGAGAAAAAATGGAGAGGAGCTCATGGCGCACTCACCTGTGGGGTTTGACAGAAATCTGCCAGAGAAACGACGGGAATACGTCTCCGGCGAGATCGAACGCTAACACGAACACACAGGAATACACAAGTGTTTTGTGCAGCCGAAAGCTGCAGTGTTTTCACTTCTCTGTTGTTGAATTTATGCAGAATGGAATACAACGATCGTGGCCAACTACTCACCCAATATATGCGCCATGCAACTCGAATGACGGATGCATGGCGCGAGACCCGCTCACGCGCAAATATGCACACGTCTGAGCTCTAAACTCACGCACAGCCACTTGATCATGTGGATGACTCGCTAAACAAATAGACTGAACAAAAAACAAAACGAACAAGTATTATTCTAACATTCTCTCCCTAAGACTTGTTTGTGCTACTAATTAAAGTTGAAGATGCCAACTCGCTCCTTCAGCTCCTGGAATCTGATCCGTGCCAAAGGCTTTGTTAACAAATCAGCCAGCTGATCTGCCGAACATACGAAACCAACGTCCATTCTTCCCTCGCCCACACACTCCCGAATGAAGTGGAACTTGATCCGGATATGCTTGCTTCGTTCATGGTGGACAGGATTCTTGATGAGTGCAATCGCAGACTGATTGTCCACTTTCAGTGATGATGACTTCTCTAGCACTCCTAGGATCTCACTGAGCAACCTGGCCAGCCAAACACTCTGGCAAGCTGCAGCCGTCGCCGCTACATACTCTACTTCACATGACGATAGCGCTACCACCTTCTGCTTCTGGGATTGCCAGGTGATAGGGCTCTGTCCTAGGAAGTAAAGCACTCCGGAGGTGCTTCTGCTGTCATCTACATCTCCCCCGAGATCACTGTCACTATACCCCAACAACTTCAGCTCTCCAGGCTTGCCTCTGTTGTACCTCACGCCATGACAACGCGTGCCTGCGATGTAGCGGAGGATGTGCTTGACAGCTGCCTGATGGTCTTCCCTTGGATCAGCCAAGAAGCGACTGACATAGCTCACAGCAAACGCCAAGTCAGGCCTTGTGTGCACAAGGTACCACAGTGCACCAACAGTACTGCAATAGCTAGTAGCATCCACACAAGAACAATCACTTTTCTTGCTGAGTTTGAGCTTGGCTTGCTTTGGAACAGCACATGGGTTGCACTCTGCCATGCCTTCCTTCTCCAACAACTTCTGTGCATAAGCTGTCTGTCGAAGTGAAATACCACAGGAATCTTGACATACCTCAATACCAAGATAGTAGGAGAGCTGACCCAGATCACTCATGCGGAACCATTCCAGCATCTCCTGCTTGAACAGTTTGATGTCATCGTCGACGGGTCCGGCAATCAGCAGGTCGTCGATGTACACTCTCACCACAAGTGGCCTGCTTGCTGTACGCCGTGTATACACAGCATGCTCGTGGTTACTCCTAACAAAGCCAAGTGAGTTGAGGCAGGCGTCCAGCTTGGAATACCATGCCTGTGGCGCCCGCCGCAAGCCATACAGCGCTTTCTTCAGTTTCAGGACTTGATCTTCCTTTCTGACGGAGAACCCTGGCGGCTGGCACACATACACCTCCTCAGCTAAGTCTCCATTCAGGAACGTAGATTTTACATCCATATGATGGACCCGCCAATCTTCATGTGCAGCAACGGCAAGGATTAGCCTCACCACTCCAACCTGGCTACCGGAGCAAATACTTCTTCAAAGTCGACGCCGCGCTGTTGGACGTACCCCTTGGCGACGAGGCAGGCTTTGTGTTTGACGATGTGCCCGTGCTCATCCCGCTTCACCTTATAAACCCACTTGAGTCCGATTGCTTGGTGCCCTGGCGGGAGGTCACTGATGGCCCAAGTGTCGTTGTCCTCGATCGAGTGTAGCTCTTCGATCATTGCTGATCTCCAGCATGTTTCTTGTTCGGCTTCAGCAAACGTGGCTGGTTCCTCCGCACTCACCACATGGAGCTCATCTTGATAGGGCTGTGGTGCCTACCCTGGCACAACAGCATCGAAGTGAGTGTTGTTCATCCTGCGAAAACGAAGTGGGGCATCATCGTGATCAGCATCAAGGTCTACCTCTGACCCAGGTGGAGTAGCGAACAGAGGTGGCTCTGGTTCAGGCACATCTGGAGCAGGGGCTGCCGGTGCAGGTTCTACTGACTCATCCGTCTGGCCATGCTCGAGTACAAGCTCTCTGGTGGTGGTGAACTCGATGACAAAAGGCTCGGTGCTGTCAATCACCTCTTCTCTTTCTTCCTTGCCCCAGTTCCACTCGGCGAGTTCATCGAAGATAACATCTCTGGACACGTGAACGCGCCCAGTGATCGGATCATAGCCACGATAGGCCTTAGACCCAGGTTCGTACCGCACGAATATCATCTTCCGGCTTCGATCATCAAGCTTCTTAAGGTGCGGACGAGTGTCTTTGACATAAACAATGCAGCCGAAAGTCCTCAGATGATGTACTGCTGGTTTCTTGCTGCACCAGGCCTCAAACGGAGTCTGCCCCTCCAAGCTCTTCGTCGGTGATCTGTTCAGAAGGTAGACGGCCGTTGTCACAGCCTCCTCCCAGAAATAGCCCGGCAGATTCTTCGCCTTCATCATGCTGCGGGCAGTGGCAACGACAGACTGGTTCCGCCGCTCCACGACACCGTTATGTTTCGGCGAATAAGGTGCTGTGAGCTGACAAACCCCAGTCTGCGCACAGTGCTCGGTGAAGTCCGATGAGGTGAACTCACCCCCGCGATCAGTGCGGAGGTAGCTCAACTTCCGCCCAGAATATGCCTCTG
Organism: Zoysia pacifica; assembly: GCA_001602315.1. Classification (NCBI taxonomy): domain Eukaryota; kingdom Viridiplantae; phylum Streptophyta; class Magnoliopsida; order Poales; family Poaceae; genus Zoysia; species Zoysia pacifica. The sequence goes on from BCLH01000572.1 coordinate 24,768, forward strand.
CTGCAGCGCGAATGCGCTTGATCGCTTCTGGTGCTCGATCCTTGGACGCCAGGAGTTCAATCCACATGAACCTGCTGAAATCATCAACGAGCAGTAAAAAATACTTCTTTCCACCTGGCGTCGTCGGCGTGATCTGCCCCCATAAATCACCGTGCACCAGCTCCAGGACACGACTTGCTCGATGCTCGGTTTGCCCTGGGAACGAGGTGCGGCGATGCTTGCCGGCGATGCACCCATCACAGAGCTGATCAACTTGTTCCACTGGTGGCAGGCCACGCACCAGCCCTTCCAGCGCCATCTTCCACAGCGCCGGAAAGTTGAGATGTACGAAGCGCGTGTGCCATCTCCAAGCATTCTCATCAGCTCGCGCAGAGAAACAGACCAGCTGTGCGATGGTGAGGTTGAGCATGTATAGCCGATTTGTTGCTCTCGCAATCTTGGCTAGCAGCTGCCCTGTTGGATCAGGAATACGCATGAAACCACCATCCACAGATACATGGTATCCACTCTCGTCAAGTTGACCCACGCTAATGATGCTCATTGTCAACTTGGGGATGTAATAGATGTCAGCGAAGGCGCGATGCTCCCCGTTCTTGCAGCTGTAGAGGACAGTGCCGCAGCCTTCGATCCCCACGACAGAGCCATCGCCGAACTTGACTGTGCCATAGATGCTGGTGTCGAGGTCGACGAAGATGCTTCGGACACCTGTCATGTGGTTTGTGGCGCCAGTGTCGAGAACCCAGCGTCCGTGCTGCTGCTCCCCCGCCTTCCCGACCTGGGCGAATACTTTCTCTTCCACGAGGTGTACAGCTTGTCTTGGATGAGCTGCAGTCGTGGTCAGCGGTGCGGCTTGATGGAGTAAAGGTGCTGCGCCGATGATGGTGGTGGCTGGGGCGATGTCACCGACGATGCCGGCGTCAGCGACAGAGCAGATTGCGTCACGGGCGCCACTGCGAGAAGCAACGACGACTCCTCTTCTTGAGCAACGTGGGTCTGTCCCGACTTCTTCTTGGACCTACAATCTTTGGCCCAATGGCCGATCTTACCACAGTTTCTGCAGACATTTTTGGACACGTCGCGGCCTGCTTGCTCGTCGCGCCCGTTGCTCGTACCACGCCCTTTGCCTCTGCTGCACCCCTTGCCATGGCCGTGGCCGTTGCTGGATCCATCACGTGCTCGCTGCTGGATCCATCACGTGCTCCCTCCTGCTTACGAGTCTTCATGCGAGCGAGCCACTCGTCTTCAGTGAGAAGAAGACGGCCAGCGCTGTCCCTGGTGGGCGACGAGGTGGTCTTCTTTCTTTGCTCCACAGCACGCAGATGGCCTGTGGCCTCCTCTATCGTCATCATGTTCAGATCGAGGAGAGTCTCCATGGATATGGCCACCTGCTCCAGGTTCTCCGGAACCGAGTGCAAGAGCTTCTTCACAATCTCCTTGTCAGAGATGTCATCACCAAGGACACGCAGCTGGCTGGTGAGTGTGGTGAGACGGAGCGTGAAGTCCTCGACGCCTTCTTCGGGCTTGAACACGAGATCCCTAAATTCTCGGCGAAGCTTCTCGACGTTGACTTCCTTCACACGCTCACCACCAACCCGCACAGCCCTGATCGCCTCCCATGCGTCAAAACTGGTCTCCTTGACTGTGAGACCTGCTTGCATTTCCTGCGGAACAGCCCGAAGGAGCGCAGCAAGGGCACTGCAGTCTATCTGGTACGAATCGAGTCCGGTGTTGACGACGTCCCATAATCTGGCCGCCTGCAGTTCACCATCATCACCAGCGACCAATTTGAATAATTGATGCGTGTGAGCATGGGATACGTCACAGAGGTAGCCCCCTTCTCAACCCGCTCAACGACGAACTCCCGCCCATCTCCTCGGCGACGAGGACGACGCGGCGGCAGAGACGGTGAGTCGCGGCGGAGATCACGCACGGGCGTCCTCCTACCCTGTTGGCGCCCCGGTGCAGACATGACGTATGGACCGCTACACGGCTCTGATATCAAATGACAGAAATCTGCCGGAGAAACGACGGGAATACGTCGCCGGCAAGATCGAACGCAACACGAACACACAGGAATACACAAGTGTTTTGTGCTGCCGAAAGCTGCAATGTTTTCAGTTCTCTGTTGCTGAATTTATGCAGAATGAAATACAACGATCGTGGCCAACTACTGACCCGATATACGCGTCATGCAACTCGAACGACGGATGCATGGCGCGAGACCCGCTCACGTGCGAATATGCACACGTCTGAGCTCTAAACTCACGCACAGCCACTTGATCATGCGGATGACTCGCTAAACAAATGGACTGAGCAAAAAACAAAACGAACAAGTATTATTCTAACAGGGTTCTAGGCGTCCGGAAACCAGCGAGGGCGGCTGGCAGGGCGGCTGGCGATAGGGATCGGCTGCAGCGCGAGGCTGCGCTTGCGGAGGTGAGGCAGGGAGCTCGACGGAGAGAAACAGAGCGGCTGGGGAGCACCACGGCCTCTCGGTGAAGCCTGAGGCGTGCTCCTTTGGACTGGAGGAAGATCAAGGGCGGCCGACGGCGTGCGCCGGCGGAGGCTCACGGCAGCGCTTGCCGAGAGAGGTCGAGGGTTTGCCGAAGGGCCTCGGTTTTTTAGGGGAAACAGAGAGGAGGACTGTGGGTGCTGAAACGAGAGAAAAGGAAAGGGGAAAGGCCTAACTGAAGGCAAATTTTGGATGGAGGCTATAGCGGCTGGAGACGAGGCAGAGGATCGAACTTTGACAAATTTCGGGGTGTGCGTGTGAGCTCAGGGTGGGGAGCAGCTTTTATAGGCAGAGTGAGCGGGAGAGTGCGAAGTGAGACCAAGAGAGGGTAAGCTACCGGGGCATTGCTGGAATTTCGCCGGCATCGAGCGGGCACATGGCACGACCAGGGTTCCAGGATTTGATGGCACAAGGTCGCGCGGCAGCGAGGATGGGACATGGCGTTTAGCGACATGATGCGTCGAGCGACGAGACCCGCGGTCATGGCGGCAATGTTTGTGGCCTGCGGCTAGCTTGCTGACGGTGGCGCGCCGCGGCTGGTCGCGGAATTCTAGTGAAACGACGGCGCATGGTGGCACGATGGCGGCTTAGTGACACGACGTGACAGTGAGTGAGACGATGTGGGGAGGCACAGTGCGATGATGGCCTGGCAGGGCAACGGCGACAAGGCTCGGCAGTGAGCCGTCGCGGAGGCGTGCGAAGCGACAGAGCAGAGCTTGCACAGAAGTGGCAATGCAGCGCAGCAGTGACGACGGGAGGCAGGGGCGGCGAGCTGGCGGGGAGGCATTGCATGAAAGGGAAAAGTCGCGCAGAGGGGCTGTATACTAGTGAATTTTTTATTAGGAGTGAATTTAAGGATGTTACACTTGTCCTGTATACTAAAACCATATGGACGATCACCAATCTTTTTTTATACACACTAAAATCAAAATTAAATGTTTGGAGCACTTGTTCAATTTCATATAGATATCATATTTATTGGTTATGCAAATGACCTCTCTTCATTTACTGATGTACAATCATTTATTTTATAGAGTACTTCCTCCGCTCTAAAATTAATGTCGCCGCCGACTATAAACATCAACTTTGACCATTTGTCTTGTTAAAAAAATATGATAAATTTTAAAATATTTTGTTATAATTTGTTTTATCATCAAATTTGTTTTAATAACAACTTATAATTTTTTAGCTTCGAATTAATTTATAAAATAAAATGAATAGTCAAAATTAATATTTGTAGTCAATGACGACATTAATTTGAGAACGGAGAGAGTAATCTTTAATATACAAAACTTGCCCTCTTTTTCAGGCTTGCTACGGCGCCACGCCTTCAAGCCAAATTCATGCCTTGTGGAATTCAAATCAAAGCAACTTTCCATTCATTAAAAGATTTAATGATGAAATTTTTAGGGTAAACAAGGTGCCATCATCAATGGGAAAACAAGGTGGTATTCGATATTAATAAAAACAAGTGACTAATATTAATATAAATAACTGATATTAATATAAATACTTAATAACAAGTAGGATCACTAACTACACAAAGTTTTAAATCAATATAACATGCATAGCACCATTAACAGGCACTATACGAGCAGTTGCGAAACATAGGTAAACATGGTCCAGAAGTTAGAGCTTGCATACAGCCACTTATTCTTCAGAACATGAGTCTTGCTAATACTATTTGTAATCAGAGTCTTGAAAAGCATGCTTGATGTTGGAGTCTTCAGGCTCTTCTCCGTATGATAGTTCTTCTGGCTTTTCTTGAGATCTAGCCCCTCCTCAAATTTGGTGTTGTCTACATGATAAAATATGTCTAACAAAAACTATTGCAAAAAGAAATAAAGCTCGAGGAGAACTGATAAGATCTAACAAACATTGAATAGGAGCCAATAAACTCCGCGCGGGGGGGGGGGGGTGGGTGAGGCATAAGGTAAATCATGCATGATGCAGTGGTTACCTTAATGTAAAGTTCCTTATTTTATATGTACCTTAGTATTGTTTGCTATGGGTTAGTTATTGGGATACTTGATTCTAGTGCTCCTGCTAATATGCAAGTGAGCTACTGTGTATGGTGGGTTGAGTATATAGGTGACACTAAGGTCCTTATATGAGTGTGAACTCAAGTTTAGGGTGTGCTAAAAGTAGATTTACAATGTGTCATTATGCATAATTGTGGCCTAGCAATATTTACTTAAAGTTTAGCTATTAACTACTAAGTTCATTTTAAATCATGTTTATATGATTGTGATAGTAAGCCATGTGAGCATATGCATTATCAATTATTTATAGCACTGATGCGTTTATGTGAGTATAAGCTAGTATACAGCATGTGCGGGGTGAGCTGACCAACACTACAAAAAAAATATTTTTTAGTCACCAAGGTACTTGGTCACTATATATGTTTACTATAACTATTTGTTCACTAAAAACTTTGATCGTATTTTGGTCACTAAAACCTTGTCACTATATATATATTGTAACCAATAATTAGATATGTTAGTCACTAAAATTGTAGAGCAACTAAAGAACCTTTAGTAACTAAATGCATTTATCAACCATTAAGCATATATCTTGGTCACTAAAAATGTATATCAACAGTAAAAGTCAAATCATAGTTACTATTTATCATTTTTTAGTTACCAAATTTTTTTGTCATTAAAACTTGGTGACTAAAGATTCATTTTCTTATAGTGAGTGTGCGAGGTGCCATTTCGTGTCATAACAATATTATGTGCAATTACTATGAGAATTGACAATATTCTCTACGGTCAAAAACCGTAGGGACCAACCACTAAATTGTAGGGAACGTGTTTTTCCTAAATTTTTTTTAGGAAAAGAACTGTAAAGAAAATATCGTGAGGAAAGGCAACGTGCCCTACGCATCCTCTCAGTTTTATAGGGGATGTTTCTTTCCTACGGTATCCAGTTCGTAGGCAAACTTGTTTTTTCTAAAATAAAAATAAACTGGGGCACCGCCGCGCCGATGGCTGCCCGCCTCGTCGCCGATGCCTCTGACCCACCTCAGACCATCATGTTTCCATCAGCCGACCTCCACCCACGCACCACTGCTCCGCCAGTCTCCGACTGCTGCACTGTTGCCTCACACCGTGGTTGCTGTAGCTCTGCCCGCCGGCCGCCGCCACTGCCACCAACCACGCGTGCCACCACTACATCTCCGTGCCGCCCTCTGCCTGTGTCGCCCTCCGCCCACGCGTGCCACCGCCGCCAGCTATGTTGCCCTCCACCTCGCACGCCGCCGCTGCGTCTCGGCGCCACCATCACCCGCCGCAGTCGATCCGCCTGCGCGCGCCGCCGCATGACACGTCGCACTCTGCCCTCTACCTGCCCGCGCCGCCACCACTCGCTGCATCTCCATCCTCCCGCACGTGCCGCTGCCGCTACCTCTGGTCGCCCCAGTCACTCCGCCCGTGCGCTGCCTCCCGCCACATCGCACTCCACCCGTGTGCCGCTGCTGCTTCACTGTCGCCTTGGCTACCGCCTTTTGCTGGTCCCTGTTGCCCAACTGCTGCTGTAGAGAGAGAGATGCAAATAAGAGACGGAGGGTGGCGAGCGCACTCAGAGGATGAAAACATTTGAAATACAGCGCCGGTCAGCCTCTTTCCCTACGAATGGTGAAAATTTGTTGAAAAAATATCTCTTTCCCTACGGTTTTAAAATAAACTCTAAGAAATCTAACTTTATCTATAAAATAAAAAAGGCCACTAGGGAAAGAAGTAAACCCTAAGGAACTTCATGGATTCTAGCAGTGAATTCTATTTGGCATTACATGTTAATGATTAATTGACATGTGGGGTCATATGTCATTAATTTTTTTTAAAGAAAATATATTCATGTAATTTTTGTTTTATAGATTTAATTGCCATAAACACAATAGTGCAAACATATTGTGATTTGGATATACGGTTTATGAGTTATTATCACTGGAATATAACTTAACAAAGAATATTGACGTTCGTGCAACAAGGAGCTTGTGCCACCTGGCCTTGGCAAGGCAGGGCAGCACGTTGGTCGCGCGGGCGAGCAATTTGCTCGCCTTCGTGATGCACCTGTGTCTAAGTGTAAAATGTTGGTAACACCAATGTTTTTGTTGGTCATTCAAATTTTGAAAGAGATCCAAACTCTTACTAATTTTCATTAGCTCGCTAAATTTTAGTAAGGTTTTTGTTGGAAGGCATACAAAACTATGTTTCGATGTGCTTCTCACTCAGGATGCCTCCGTCGGAGAACATCAACGGTGGGAACAGGTTAACGGAATAAGACGGAAAACCTGCGCAGCACCTTCGCATCCTCGCATACTCCGATACTCATCTGTAGCGCCACCACACCTGCACGGTCTCCTCCGCGCCCTCGCATCCTCGTCGCGGCTGCCGTCTTCCTCCGTGTCTTCGCATCTCGCCGCGGCTGCCATCATCCTTCGTGTCGTCACATCCTTGCTGCTGCTGTCGTCATCCTTGGAATCGCCGCATCCTCATCGCAGCCGGTTTGTACTTCACGCCGCCGCATCCTCGTCGCAGCGCCCTTCATCTGTCGCTCCGCCGTCGTCCGTAGAGCTGCAAACTGTGGATCAAGGCATAGGTACCTTGCTTGCCATACTCCGTCTGCACATCTCCTTCCCCATCGGCCATCAACGATTTCTCTGCATCACACAGCCTACGGTAGTTTGTTCAAGTATGTGTTTGCTACTTTGCTGTGACGGATAGTAACCTTCTGCTTATGCTCGCATCAAGCTTCAACGACATATTTTTATTCTGTTTACCTCTTTTCTTCTTATTTACAGATAATAAACTCTAAAGTTCAGTCAGGTTGCCAAGAAAGGTTAGTCCTACTCTACCATTTATGATGCCCATCCTGCAGTATAGCACGTTGGCATTTAACACTGAAGATGAAACCAAAGTTGATTACTCTGACACTGCTTAAATTGTGCAGAATCAGCTAACATTCTCATTATGTCCTCATTCTGTTTCTTTTATTGCACCTGTTTCTTTTTCAAGGTAACAGGCATATGGTCATCGAAATCTCCTATCCAACGTGACCCAAAATATTCTGCTCTGGGGCTAAAGGTACTGAAGGTTTCACTTCATACTGAATTTCTGTCTACATGTATTCTAGACAGCATTTCTTCAGTCAACTTATACACTAACGTTATTGAACTTGAAAATTGGAGAGGGGGGGATTGTTTCTTTCAATGATTTATACACTATTTTAATAGGAACTAGGTATGAGCCTAGTGGGTGGCAACAGATTTTAACAATAGGCACATACCATACCATGTATAAACAGATTTTAACAATAGGCACATACCATACCATGTATAAAGTAGAGGCAGTGTGCTCGAATTTAATGTTAACCAAAAGCCTGTCTTATTTACCATGTATATTTTGGCATATGGTATATTGAAAGCATAATTATATACATTTGAAGCAAGTGAAATAATGTCATTGATATCTTTGTTGTACTAAACCATGTCTGAAAGCTTGGGATGTAGCTCTTTTCCGTTGTTTCAATCATTGTATTTTGTTATTTGCTTGTGTGAATATTTATGAGTTCAAGTCCATATATTTTCTGCAGGAATCTTTAGACCTTGCTCCACCTCATGAACGAAAGACAGTATCAACTGGCAAAAGGTCTCTCGTGTGGTCTGTTTGATGTAAATTCTGACCTTTTTAATTTGCAATTGACCATAGTGTATCGACTCTTTCTTTGAGCAGGCCATTCTTGAGCATGATGAGAACCTGTCAGCCATTCAAACTTCATTGGGCAATTCTTTGGATAAAATAAATGTTTGGGCTCCACAAACCTTTTTTTAGTGTGATGGAAATTCACAATGATCCCTTCTCTTACTATTATCCTGAATGTTTTGCAGGCTGCTACTTCTTCGTGTCCTACGTCTAGATTCAAGATACAGAAAGGAGAGGTGAGTCTTTTGCTCTATATAGCTAACGCATAGCCATTTCTTCCTTTTTGTTTCAGAGAATCATAGCCCAAGTTATTCTAGCTTTGATGTTTTTGTTGCTTCCGAGCGTGAACTAACTTTGTGATGCAAAGCATATTGTCACTACAAGAAAAATCACTCGTAGATACGTTTTATTTAGAGCGTAGATACGCTTTATATCATCTCTATGGGATTATAGACATGGTTTGCTAAAACGTGTCTGGAGGGTCTCTCCATGTACCGTGTCAATGTTTGTAGATACGTTTGAGCAAAGCATGTTAAAAGTTATAACACGGTTTCAATGCGTGATTTTTTTTTCAATGTGCTTTTCATGGTATCATCATTCTGTGAACTATTACTGAAAGATGAATATTGAAGGAAGGATGCAAGGTGTTAGAACTTAGTTGGCTGGCACAATTCAGTTTTATTGATGTCCTGACTATTGGTCTTAGCAACTTGTGCTGTTACATTCTGTGATGGAAGGATCAAAACTGTTACAACAAAATAGCTTGTGCTCTTTGTTCATGTGATAGATTTTGATTTTTGCAACAATTTATGTTTGTCATTATAGCTAATCTGGTTTTCTTGGCAAACTTGTAGGTGCTGAGGACGAATGCTGCCATGGCTTGGTCGAATTTGGTTGTTGTGCAATTGTGTTTACCATTTTGATACCTTAGAATGCATGCAATCTGGTGGTGTGCAGCATTTGAATGCCATTTATACTTCGAGGTCATGAACCATATATGCGTGAAATTTGAGTTGGGGATGTACCATGAAGCTATCTCTGCAGTCTTCTGCAACTTAATACAGTTTACCCAAAAAAAATGTATAACTTTCATATGGAGTACGACATTAATTTAACAAAACAAGAAGAAAAGTTGGGGCAGGAGCAACACGGGACGGTGACCGATGGAGTACTGGAGGAGATGACGGCGCTTGGAGGCTGCGGAGCGGTTGGGGAATGAGGTCGGAAGTGCGTGGGCCGTGGAGGCCGAGAGGAACTGGATGTAAAAGGTAATCCCATGATCTAGTAGAAAATTTTGTCTGGAGTTGCAATTCGTATCTACGTGCAGTAGCGATGTGTTAAAAAAGCGTATCTACATGTGGTGAGCCTGAACGGTAATGGTGAGTAGAGCCTCAGAAGACTTGGAACTTAAATACGCTTTTATATAGCGTGTTTTGAATCGTGTCTATGACCATACCATTTGAATTGTAGATATGATATGAAAAGTGTAGTAAGATAAACGTATCTAGCACATAGTTTTGTTGTAGTGTGTGCTCCCTCCTATCATATAATCCTATATTTGTTGTACATGATACTTTATTAATGTAAGTGTCTTTCCACGAGAATTCCTTTGAGCTAAAAATAAACTATGCCACTGTGTTTATTTCCTTGAAGCATGGGAAAATGATTAGTTTAGGACGATGCATACCATTGAGTTTATTTGCACTCCTTAGTAAAGAGTATTCTCCCAGTATATGTTATACTGGAATCTAACATGTACAATTGCATGATACTTTTTAAATAACATGCAGAGCATTTAAAAGCAACTCCAGCTGGAGCTGGCTGCTCATCTTCTGTCCAAGGAGAGTACCACAAGTTGTAGGCATTATTAACTCAGCATAATATTTTGATTGTAAACACAAAATATGTGATGTTTTATCAAATTATCGTCTTACAGTCCCAATCCACATGAGTTCCCGACAAGCAGAAATTGAAAGTTTTGGTTGCCAACGCATTCATGGAAGGAAAATACCTCTAGCTGCAGTCTCTGTTTTAGGTGAAAGTAAACCAAAATTATTAGAATCTGATGTTGGAACCCAATTTTTGTAGTTTGTCATTAGGATCTGGAGCCATGTATATCCTTGTGAAATATTAGAATCTAGAGCTAGTATGATACTATCTGATATGGGGCCTTTTTTCTGCATGTGCAACATCTAAAGTTAATTCAGCTCACGTTAACGACAGCTAGTTTAGTTCATACGTGGTAGAATTATAAAAGTACACATGTACTATAGTTCCCTAGTGCTTGACGGTGAAAACACACGGGTAGTCACAGGAAAACACATAGAGAAGCTTGTTGTTTCCAGAATGAATGTCTCCGACGGAGGAATCCTACGTGTTGACACTCGGTAATTAATTATTCCATGTGTTTTCTTGCTTTTTCCGAGTGCTCTGAGAACTACGGAAAGTCCCCAAATCTCGTATGTGAAAGGGAGACGATATACTGTATACAGCAGCCAGCATGCACTACTATTAAACGAAACTACGGTGTCATAAAAAAATTATAACAATGTCGTTTAAACGTAACAGCCAACACTAATTAACAATTCTGATTGCCCTCAACGTTACGACCAGACACTGTTTTGACACCAACTGTGTCGAACGTTAGTGACATAATTCTACAAAACGACACTAATTTCTCACATTATATACACTGTCGGTACCAGCAGACGTCATGAGCAACCGATAATACTGAACACGACACCAGCGTCGGTCATTGCTTACTGCATTCATATCGAACATTAAAAAGAAACACTATAGTATCGGACAAATCTGATCTAACAAAAACCGACACTGATAATAAACATATCAGTGTCGGTCGGGCTGACGTCAAGAAAAACTGAAACTAGTGTGTCTTACCAGTGTCGATTTTTGGTGTTGTAGTTCAGATGACATTGCTATCGCCTGTACTGTGTCATTTATAATGATCTCAATATGTTCGACAATGATATTTTGTGTATAAATACTCGTTCCCTTCCTCTCGTCGGGGCACTCTGTTCGATTCTGTTTCGGAGAGTGTGTCTGTTCAACGGCTGGGAAATTCGAAATACAAGGGGAGACGTTTTCATTCTATTTTTAACCAAAGGATATTGCTCTATGAGGTAAATTCATGTCATGTTTGAAAGTTTTATGGTCTTATGATGTGGTTTTAATGTAGATTTAGAGCAGGATATTGTTAGAGGAGTTTGAAGTAGTGTGTACAGGTGTAGATTTAGGGCGGGTTTTGTAGATCTCAACTAATTTTGTTGATCTCTAAGAGTATTAGTACATAGTTAATTAGCTAGATCTCTTGTTATATATATAATAAGACCTACATTATGGTGCGGGTGAGGGCAGGGAGACACTAAAAAATTAATTCTCTATCTAGTTAATTTTATATCCTTCATATTATAATTTTTTCTCTCATTATTTCTTTTTATATTAGTGATTTGTGAAGATGGAGGATAGATCTTAGATGTACAATGGCGCTAACAGAAATCCATTTCTATATTTCAAAAATGTCACTTCATTTGTCGAAGCCGCTAAGACTAGAAATATACATATGAAAACAAATAGATTATGGTGTCCATGTAAAAAGTGCATGAATATTGTAATGTTTGAGACGAGAACTACTCAATATGGATCAAACATGTAGAGACACAAGCGAATACACCAAGCATTGGAGAACAAGAAGTTGGGTTTGGATACAACAAAAAGAGAATAAGATGTGAAGGCAACATCGAAGAGCCAAGGTCGAAAGGAAACAACATAAAATAGAGGGATGAAAGAAACAACGATGATTGTGATGTATTTCATGAAAGTCACGATATTAAAGGCTTCGATGTCGAGAAACTGTTGCGTCACATTGAGCACGAGGAAATACTGGAGAACAAAATGAGAGGCTTAGATAACTTACAGATTTTGGAGAAGGCTTCGAAAGACCTATACGCTGAATCAAATAGGTGTGATAAGGAATGCACGATATTGTAAACGATGCTTGATCTTCTCACACTAAAGGCCAAGTATGGGTGGTCAGACACCAGCTTCAATGAATTGCTAGAGCTCTTCGCCAAATTATTACCGAAACCAAACAATTTACCAACTACCACGTAGCTTGCAAAGAAATTATTGTTACCATTGACACCGGGCATACAAAAAATACACGCTTGTCCGAACCACTGCATATTGTACCGCAAAGAGTACGCAAACGACGGAGATGTCAAGTGTGCAATGCCAGTCGATACAAAAGGAATGAACAAAGTGACTATTCAGGTTCTGTGGATCATCAAAAAGGAAAAAAAGGGAGCAAGATGAAGAAAAGCATTGGTAGCGTCTGGATGACCAAGATGGCGACAATAGAAAAGTTCTAGCACCTGTAATGTAGTACCTGCCAGTAATAGATCAATGGAAGCGACTATTCTCCAACTCTAGAGACGCTGAACTCATGATCAGGCATGCTGCTTCTGATGGGCGCAAAAAGAACGGGAAGCTTGGGCACCCGACCGAGCTCGACAATGGAAAACCTTTGACATTAACCATCCTAAATTTGCTAGATATCCAAGAAACTTAAGGCTAGGCTTAAGTACTGATGGAATGAATCCCTTTGGTGAGATAACAAACCCACATAGTATTTGGCCAGTGATTCTAAGCCTATACAACATACCTTCATGGCTGTGTCACAAGAGGAAGTATCTTATGTTAGCTATCCTTATTTCTGGTCCTAAACAAGCTGGCAATGATATAGATGTATTTTTAAAACCTTTAATGGAGGATAGGAAAAGTTATGGGAAGATGGGGTCTGTGCTTGGGATGCTTACAAATAAGAGAGCTTCACACTGTATGCCATGATTTTTGTTACCATCAGTGACAATCTCGCACACTTGACACTAACTGGACAGGTTAAAGGGAAAACAGGATGTGTAGTGTGTCTGGACCAAACATCATCAATGTACCTTCCTTTCTCATGTAAGTTGGTGTATATGCGGCATCGATGATTCTTACCAAAAAAGCACAAGTATCGTTCAATGAAGGATCAATTTGATGGTATACAGGAGAAAGATTCGGCACCGATCAATCGTGATAGTAAATTTGTGTTTGAATTGGTCAGAAATATCCATACTGTCTTCGATAAGGCAGTGAAAGGAAAAAAAGGAAAAAACTGATAAGGCTATAGGAGATGTACTGTTTAAAAAACAATCGATATTTATCATACTAAAAAGAGTTGGAGACTGGCTATGCCATATATACTATGCATGTTGTAAAGGGTGTTTTTGAAAGCACGATTCTTACCTTATTAGATATCCGAGGTAAGACAAAGGATGGACTTAGAGCATGTAGAGACCTAAAAAAAATGAGAATAAGGCCAGAACTTCATCCTCAGATAAGACCAAATGGAAAGTATTACCTTCCATCGGCTAGCTTTACCCTCACACTTGAGGAGAAAAAATTAATATGCAAGTGTCTACGTGATGTTAGAGTCTCCACAGGTTTCTCATCGAATGTTAAGAATCTCGTTTCAATGTCTGAGCTGAAGATGATTGGGTACAATACTCATGACTGTCATACCATGCTCGCCCTTTTCCTCGCTATTGCAATCAGGGTTGTCAAACAACTATACATAAAGATGGCTGTCATATGAATGTGCCACTTCTTCAATGCTATATCCAAGAAGGTAATCGACATTGCTGAGTTGGAGAGGACACATAACCAGATGAGGGAGACTATGTGCCAACTCAAGATGTGCTTCCCACTATCTTTCTTTGATATGATGGATCATTATATGATTTACATAGCAGATCAAATTTTTGTCCTCGGCCCTGTTTATCTGCATCACATGTATTCGTATGAGCGTTATATGTCTATTATGAAGGGCTACGTACGCAATCGTGCTCACTCTGAGGGTTCCATGATAGACGGTTACACAACTGAGGAGGTTCTTAGTGCTACAACAATTACATGAAAGATGAAAAACCAATAGGTGTGCCGGTGTCACGACACGAGGGGGGGCTCCAAGGGAAAGGAACAAAAGGAAGGAAAACATTCAACGATCAAAGTTTTGTAAGAGTCCGAGATGAACATTATAGCATCCTTCATCAGTTACATATTGCAGCGCCATACATCCAACAACACTTGCAACAGCTTCGTGAAAAAATGAACATTCCACAGAGGATTGGATAATAAAAGAACACAAAAGATATTTCATGTTATGGTTGAAGAACTAAAACCTCTTGACTGGTACAACAAAAGATGAAAAAATGATGCGTTTATTGGCCGATGGTCCCTTAATGTTAGTTACATCATGACAGACATATGACATCAACGGGTTCACATTTTATACCAAGGCAAAGGACGACAAGAGCTAGCACCAAAACAGTGGTATTAAAGTGACGCCGAAGACAGTGAGGGGAACAAGAACACATATTATGGATACATTGATGAAATTTGAGAACTCAACTATGAAACAACTTTATAGATCCCTGTATTTAAATGCCAATGGGTCAAGCACCCACAAGGTGTAGAGGTGGATGAAATGGGCTTCACCCTTGTGTCCCTAAACAACAAAGGTCACAAAGATGAGCCATGGATACTCCCACAACGTGTCGCACAAGTGTTTTATGTTCTCAAGTCCGAACTCAAGAAGAAGCACGTTGTTATCCCTGAAAAACAAAGGATCATCGGGGTTGATAATGTCACAGATGATGAAGAATACAACCAGTTTGATGAGATGCCCTTTTTTGCCAATACAGAAATGATATCTTTGAAGCAAGCCTCAGTTATTCATCACTTGCTCCCTACATGCGCAATGATGGCGAGGGAAAGTTAGTTCAACCTAAGTAATTAAAGATGTCATAGTTTTATAATCGAATTATTTGTAATCTAATTATTAAATATTATATTATAAATGTGTCCTCTTGTTTTGTGATATTAAGGCTAATATTTTTTCCCTCCGTTCCAAATTACTAATGTTCCATACGTTGTAATATATAATTTATATATTGAAAAAAGAAAGAACGTACAACAATATGTCCACATTGAACATTGCACGGCCACTGCAATGTCAGTTTACATGCTTCCTCGAGAAATGTCAGAAGGCCAGGGCTTATAAACCGGTTGACACTTGCAAGAATAGTCAAGGTGGGGCTGCAGTACAAGCAATAGTGTCGGTTAAGTATGAGGTAAGCGGCAGACGACATTACATAAAGCAATATTGTCGGTCCAAAATGACGTTAGCAGAAACGACAGTACAATGGATTATAGTGTCGATTAAGTATGACATAACTTATTTCTATTATATATATATTTAAAAAGAAGAATGTAGAACGATATGACCAGGTTCACTGTAGAGGTACACAGGATATGAGTAACTTCACTACCAACTTGTGCCGTACAGTTTATAAAATTCCTTGCCTACAAACAGACAGCCAGAGCTTATATGTTGGTTGACACTACCAAGTATAGTTGAGGTGGGACTAAAGTTACGTCACATAATAGTGTTAGAATAGTATGACATCAGCAGAAACCGACATTACAATGGATAGTAGTGTTGCTCATGTATGACATCAGCGGAAACCAATATTACAACGAGTAATAGTGTCGGTCATGTATGACGTCAGCAAAAATCGATATTAAAACGAGAAACTGAGAACTTTTACTAACTTGTAGTAATAATATTTATAAACTTACAAAAGATGAAAACCTGATATTTATAAAATTATAAAATTATTACTACTACTACTTATAATAACTACTCTTCCACGTCGGAGTCCTCCTCTTCCTCCTCCTCCTCCTCCTCCTCCTCCTCCTCTTCCTCCTCTTGAACAGTTGAGTTGGCCACCTCAGTGGAGAAGCGCTTGATGCTCGCCTCTGCCTCCCTGATCACCGCATCGGGATGGGACACCAGCTGAACGAGGGTGTCGAAGGAGAAGTCAGGCTGGCATACCTTTATCGCAGACAGTATGCGGTCCGCAACTGTCTGCGCTAGCTCTTGGCGCTCGGATTGTATCGTCTCAGGGAAACGACTCAGCATCCCTTCCAACAGACCCATGGCATGGAGGAAGTGCGTAGGAGACTCCCCTTGGCCTAAAGGGAGCTGCAGACTCCCCAGCTTCAGCTTCTTCACAGCACCGTTCACCTTATTGAAGATGTCTGATGCCATATCAGTTTGAAGCTGGAGGGACCCCCGCAGAGCGTCAAGATCATGGCGGCGGGACACCCCCAGAGCCTCCGACTGCTAAAGCTGCCTCTCCTGCTCCCGCACTCTTTGGGTCGCCATCTAAGAAGCGCTCGGAGACGAAAGATGGTTGAAAGATGGTTCAAAGAGATGTAGAAGACAATATGGTTCTAAGAGCGCAATTGCGACCCTTTTTATAGCCCTTGGATGAACTCCTCAACTTCTGACGCTCTAGTTTTCACTGAGCGTTACACATTCCAACGCTCTCTAGTTTGATCCTTCTCGTGGGACCGAGCTAATAGTGTCGGTCAAGTATGACGTCAGCATAAACCGACATTACAATGTACAATAGTGTCCTTCATGTATGACGTCATCAGAAACTGATATTATAAGTAGCAATAGTGTCGGTGAATGTTGACGTCATCTTTGAGCGACATTTACAGGAGAGTACCAATTAACATATCTCAAAATCTTCGATGAACACATGACCAAGATCATTACAAATTAGAAATATCATTACAAATTACAGTACTGACATTTTACAAAATCATTACAAAGAGAGTACATGTCTTCAAGAGGTTTGATAGAGCCTAGAACTGCAGAGGCTGCGTCTACCTCTTACTCAACGGCGGCGACGTCCTCAGAGACCGATGCTTGTCACTGGTCTGGCTTGGTCCACGTCCGAAGAGGAACGTGGACATCAACTACAAAATGTAGGCTAGGAGACTAGAAATGTCATGATGACAGTAGTGCAAGAGCTAGAGAAGATGAGGACGTTGTTGATGAACATCCGCATGCTCTTCACCTTGCGTCAGCCACTGCAAGGTGAAGAGCATCTAGACATTCAGCAACAATGTTCGTATCTTCTCTCGCCCTTGCACTACTGTCATTATTATTTTCTAGTCTTCTAGCCTACATCATATACTTCACGTCCACGTTCCCCATCAGGCGCGGGCCGAGCCAGACTAGTGACAGGCACCAGCCTTCAAGAACTTCGTCGTCGTTGAGCAGGAGTACAAGCAGACCCTGCTGTTGCAGGCTCCGTCAAACCTCTTGAAGACAGTTCTCGGCTCTGTCAAACCTCGTGAACAGAGTTTGAACAAAGTTTTGGGCTTTGTCAAACCTCTTGATAGTGATTACAGGACACCAAACATGAGAATGAGTCCTGAGCTCACTGCCATAAACATTAATTACTTGATCCGACAACCTGCTTCAAATGAGAATAACAGATCTGATAAACAAATGATGTTGCAAACACATCTGACAATCGAAATATAGAACTTGTATATGCTCACCAGTCACCAGGCAACCCATGCGCAACTGGCAATCATAAGTAACAACCGAAGAAGGACCGTACGCGCGGCATGACGAGAGGAGGCTAAGGAGCGTGCAGCGGCTGAGGGGCGGCGGCTGTGGGGTGAGAAGCAAGGGAGGCGGGATTCGTATATATAGACGAGATTGAGTAGGGTTTAGTTAGTAGTGTCGATCAGTATCACATCACCAATAAACGACATTACAATGACAACAGTGTCGGTTTTTTACTTCTATAGTATCGATCGGTCGTGACCGAAATTACAATATCACTCAGCAAACATACACTACTACGAAAAGACCCTTAAATGTCGGGTCATAAAGTTCTGCAGCGTCGGTCAAATTGTGCGACACTCCTCATACGATATTGCTGTAAATGATAATCAATGTTGGTCTGTAGAAACCGACACTGAATCAATTTATCAGTGTCAGTCAAATGACATCATCTAGCTGACACTGATAGCAGCGTCTTCTGTGTCGGTCAGGATGACGACAGCGTGACCGACGCTAGCAATAACAACAGCAGTGTCGGCCTGTCATGATATCATCTGACCGACACTAGTAACAACAACAGCAATGTCGAACGACATGATGTCATCTAACCGACACTGCTATTAGTTACACCAGTGTCGCTCTCTTGACGCCATATGATCGACACTGCCATTTTCACTGTCGTTTTGGTTATGTTGACATCATGCAACCGACATTGCTCTCACTACCAACAGTGTCGGTCTGAAGGATGTTAATTTTGCCGACATTGTTTACAGGACTCTCATGTCATATATTATGACGTCATGTGGCCGACACTACTTCTTGGATTAGGAGTGTCGGTTTCTGTAATGTCACAAAATCAAATGCAAATAACAGATTAATAAAATATATTGACGGAGACAATGTATTCAAAAAGTGAATGTTTATGATCACATATGTACACAAGTTTATCCAATGCATCAGCTTAATTTACACATATACATGAATATACATACTTCACATTGAACTAACAACTAAAATTTCATTTGTTTGGCCAACTCCGGTCTTGTTCATTAATTCTCTTCTGCCCAGCCTCAAAATTTTGCCAAATTGGTTCAAAATTGTTATATTTCCCGCACCACTGAGAAAGTTCTTCATGTCTTGCCACATCGCCTAAAGGGTCAAAATATTTACTCATTGGATGAATAAACTCAAGCATCATAAAGCGGATCATCCGAGATGCAATGTCATAGAGTGTGGCTTCATCATATTGGCTTCCTTGCATTTGCATCTGCTTGTCTGGCTACCAATATTAAAAATATAATTAGTAATTACTAAAATGCAAATATCAATACAGTGTGAAAATGCATATAACAATATTACTAAAACTGCAAGTACTTACATTTTTCCATACATAATCTTCTTTGGGCAATGTCATGTATTTTTCAGAGCCAGCTTCTATGTATTTGCACATATAGTAGCCACAATGCACACTGCCAGGAGCCTGTTTTGCACACTTTGAGAACAAAAAGGAAATGATAAAAGTCTCAAAGATATAAACAAAAATATAGTGATATAGATTATTAAATTATGTTGTAGTAGTACCGGAAAATGTGTTCTGTACGATAATTTTTCTTTCCGTTTTGGATGGTATTTTCCTCCAAGCTTGACGTTGAACCGGTAAGCGCTGTCACTGATAAGAAATATTATGTCATGATTATGAATATCAGATCACTAAAGAATTAAAATGATATTAGAGGTCATTACGCATCAAGGACTTCCAAGAAATTGTTGTAGGTGCTCCTCTCACGATCAAGAGAGTCAAATACCCAAGCCTTCCCTAATTTTGGATATATCATGAAAGCAATCCAATGATCGCTATAACAAAAGTACACTTAATCATGTTAGTGTCTGAATTTATTAGTCAAAAGTAGGGTTAAGTAAGTGATAGAGGAAAGCATACTCACTCAAAGTTATAAGGAGCCATGATGCACTCCCTGTCCCACCAATTGTACATGGCCCTACTTATGTAGGCTGCTACAGCATTCTTAGCATTTTCGACCATCAAATTTTGGTACGCCTTTTGGTCATTCTTCCTCTTGCCCTTCAAATTAGAGTGGTCCATAGGGACGTTGATCGCTAATTGCCTTATTGCTGTTGGGTTAAGGTAACTGACTTTCTTATCCGCACCACAGTGAAAGCACATTTTAAAAATATGAAACAATATATATTCAATTATGGTGTTAATTAATAGTATGACTAATTATAAGGTTATTATTGTTCAAAACAGTTACAAGCACCATACGGTTATCAGAGTGGCATCCAATCTTTGAAGTCGATAGAGGACATGTATGTCTTCAAATGGCACATTTAGATCCATTGGCACAGTGCTAAAAAGTTCTCTAGGAATCTTAGCTTGGATACACTAAACACCTCTAGAACATGCTTTTAAGTACCACCCGTGAAATCTACACATCATCCAGTCCTTCTTATTGAGCATATGGCTCGGTAATAGTGGCCTGCCATGTTCGAACTCAGGAAAATCATCCTCTGTAAGATCCCAAGATCCTTTAGGAAGACCCTCGGGCACAAAAGGGGTGTGCTCCACCAGTTCCTTTTTCTCATAGGTGTATGGTTCTTTCATAACCTGAGGAACGTTTGAACTGTAAAAGAAAATATTAATGTGCGTTCTACACTTTAGTGGTTAACATACTAGTTAATAGAAGTCACTGACCTATACTCTTGCTGGATGTTGAGTCTGTAGCACGTGTCGGTTGAGGCATAGAGAGGTCATCAATAGGCTTCTCAGCAAAACCCTTGTCCTCATGTTCTCGAGAGGCGGAGGGGGTCCATGATAAGCCCCTCAGCAGCAGCAGCCTCATTCTCATGTCTCTCGAGAGGCAGAGGGGGTCCATGATAGGCTCCTCAGCACCATCACCTTCATTCTCATGTCTCTCGGGAGGCGGAGGGGACCTATGAGAGGACCCTCAGCACCAGCACCTTTATTCTTTTGTGTTGGGGAAGACCGAGGTGAAAGTGTTGGAGTAGGTTGAGACACTAGTGTTGTTTCAACCGCAGATTGCAAAACAATGTCTCGTCGATGCCAAAGGACGAAATTATTAACGACATATCCCAAAGTGTCAATCCCCTCTTCCTCATCAGGATAATCAAGACCAAAATAAAGATACTTGTCATCTACTACCTTGCTTAGTTGCACGTTGGCACACTCTGGTGGAATAGATACAGTATATACAGTATAAAATGTACAACCAGGCATTGCAATGCCTTCTACAACCTTGATGCTCCTTTTCCTGTGAAGAGTCATATTCAATGCGCAAGGAGTATTCTCGATTATATCATCCACTGGGTACATAGTGGCCGGTTCAGGCGTGGTCCCATGGCTGCTTGGAGGCGTATTTTCAGTAGTTGGAGTAGTCTCGATGTTGTCGTTGACACTGATTCAGACATCCGGTACAACAAATGGTGTGGATTTTCCACTTCTCGTGTTCATCATCCTTGTTGTGTGGATCACGCTTCTTGTAGCTGCTCGCGTCGTTCAGGAACCCTAATTTCCACGCAGCCATTGAAGAGACGGCTCGTGTACGACCTTGATGTTCCTTGTTTCCAAGGGCAACAGTAAGCTGGTGTCTTCCCTCTTTGTCTTAAAGGTGCCTTCCTTCTCCTTTGGAGCTAGCTCCTTGGCTTTTTGTACAACTTCACCAATATCTGAGCTTTTAGAAATCAATTGCCCATCATCAGTTGACTTAGATCAACCCAAGACCCAGCTTCGAGTGCATTCACTGCATCCTTCTAGTGGGTCTGGTATCCCAACTTCTCGATCCTGTTGTTCTTTTAGCCTCCACTTTTTTAATTTTGGCTGCATATCCACCTGGACCGAGATTAGGATACATCTTGTTCTTTTTACTTAGTTCTTTAAAAGACTCGCTACTTTTTAAAGCATTTTTAGATGTCATCTTCTCAACAAATGCTTTCCAATCATCAGGTGTGAATGGTGTCAGACCCTTTCGAACATATTCCTTATTAAGGTTCGTCTTAAATGTCAGAAGGCATCTTCACATTGCGTAGAGAGAAGCCTTTTTTGCACGCTCAGGGCAATCTGTGGGGAATAGGTACTTTGCGCACAAGTGGTCCCACAATTCATTCTTTTTTTCTTCTGGGACACTACGGCAATCTTGAAATGTAATCCTAACATTTTCTCTTACTAAAGCACCACAATCATTACGCCATTTTGCATTGATTCCTTCTGGCTCCACAGGCATACCACATTGGTCAACAGTTTCTACAGCAAAAATTCCAGCATGTAGCTTCTTGGCTTTCCTAAAACCACTATTTCGTGTCTTGTATGAAGTGAATGATGTGAGGGCGGTCATGTTCTCAGTCAGTAGTGTCGCTTCTTCTTCATCAGTGAAATTAAGTCCTCTAGTGCTTTGAGCGGGAATATGCTACGAAAGATAGTCATATAAGGCATTTCTGTTTGAGTTAAAATGAATAGTGTTAATTTGATTATCAAATGCCTCATCGGTTGGATTGTAATTGGGGTCTTCTTGCGGTAGGCGCTGCCTTTTTGCGCACGAAGGATAGGGAGGGGAAGGTTCCTCAAAAGATTAGCTTCTTGAGCTTTTGGGAGAAGAAGCGATAGGTGTCGATGCACCAACTTACTCCATTGTAGAGATTGTGTACTAAAAAATAGAAAAATATATAGTATTGTATCTGAATGGATATCGAAAAGAAGATGGTACAGGTATCATATATATTAGAGTCGATCATAGTAGTGTCAATCAAAGATGATCTCAGCAATACCGACACTATACGGTAACAGTGTCAGTCGCTGACGTCATCAAACCGACATTGTTATTCACACAGCAATTTCACAGGATTCGCACAGGAATTTCATAGGAATCACATCAAATTCACAGCAGAAACATATGAATCAGCAATTTTACCTTTTTGCCAAAGGTCTTACAATGTATCTATAAACTAAACAATAATATGTATATACATAAAAATATGTCATATTGAAT
The DNA here is from genome assembly GCA_001602315.1 of Zoysia pacifica. Lineage (NCBI taxonomy): Eukaryota > Viridiplantae > Streptophyta > Magnoliopsida > Poales > Poaceae > Zoysia > Zoysia pacifica. The sequence goes on from BCLH01000572.1 coordinate 47,493, forward strand.
TTTGAAGCCACAAGAATTGGGAGGAACAATGGTGGGAGGGATGCGACTTACAGTTTGCAGATTGCCGGAATGGGGGATGGGAGGCGGCTTATTGAGAAAGAATGGGTGAGGGTACTTATATTAGGGTTTCTGAGTGGGTGAGGGGGAGAGGAGACGACGGCTGTGAGACAGCGGGGGGCGCTGAGGTCGGAGGCGAACGCGCAGCCGAATGTCAGAGGACGACGCGCAGCCGTGACCGGTGCCAGAGCCAAGGAGGACGATCGACTAGCCGCGGCCGGTGCCGGAGTAGCAGCGACAAGAGCGGTGGTGATGGGTTTAGGGTGCGCGAAAAATTTTTACAGCGTAATGGCGTCGAGCGGGAAATAAAAAGGCCACCAGGTTTAGTGTGGAACAAAGCGACAAGGCCTGCTTATATAGTAAGAGTAACAATGTCGGACACTATGACGTCACGGTAACCGACACTACAAAAACTGCTAATAAGATTAACAATTTCTTTACTGTTTTATTTCTCGACGTATATAATGAATTTTGATCTACAATTTAATTTTACTAAATTGCATTGTGTAAGTAACCTGTCAAATTTATGTTTGAAATTTTTTGAGTCTTTTCATGAAATTTTTAGTTCTAATGGAACTATAGGTTACCAATCATATGGCACTATATGTTATGAGTAAAAAAATGTTGAATGTAGGTCAGTTCTAATGGAACTATAGGTTACCAATCATATGGCACTATATGTTATGAGTACAAAAAAATGTTGAATGTAGATCGAAAGTGATTACAAAATTTATAAAAAAATATTCTATAATGAAATAGTAATGCTTATCATCAAGAAAATATTGTACAAGATAATGAAACATTCGGCGCGTAAAAAAATTGAAATAATTTAAGTTATGTTTGCTGAGTGACGTTGTAATTTCGGTCAAGCCAACCGAAACTACAAAAGTAAAAGACCAACACTGTTGTTCTTGCAATGTCGGCTGCTGCTGATTTCAGCTTGCCCGACACTGTTAACAAGTTTAATAATTTATTTAATGTTTTTTCTTGACGTATGTAATGAATTTTGATCTATAATTTGATTTTACTAAATTGCATTGTGTAAGTAACCCGTCAAATTTTGGTTGAATATTTTTTGAGTCTTTTCATGAAATTTTTAGTAGAAATGGAACTATAGGTTACCAATCATATGGCACTATACGTTACGAGTAGAAGAAAATGTTGAATGTAGGTTGAAAATGACTACAAAATTTATAAAAAATATGTTCTAAAATGAAATAAGAATGCTTATAATCTACTAGAAAACATTGTACAAAATAATGAAACGTTTTGTGCTTAAAAACATTGAAATATTTGAAGTTATGTTTAATGAGTGATGATGTTGCAATTTCTGTCAGGCAGCTACCAACAGTATGGTTGTAACTCTCCAACACTGTTGTCCTTGTAATGTCGGTTATTGGTGATGTCAAGCCGACCGATAATACTAACTAAACCTTTGTCATTCTCGCCTATATATATGTATCTCGTCCCCTTGCTTCTCAACCGTCAGCACACTGTCGCCCTAAGCTGCCGCACGCTGCCCCTCCTTTCATGTCGCTCCTCCTCCTATCACGCCGCGCGTATGGTCCTTCTTTGGTTGTTACTTATGATGCCTAATCGCGCACGGGTAGCCTGGTGAGCATATACAAATTCTATATTTCGCTTGTCAGATCTGTTTGCAACATCATTTGTTTACCGGATCTGTTATTCTCATTTGATGCAGGTTTGTCAGATCAAGTAATTAGAGTTTATGGCAGTGATTTCAGGAATCATTATCAAGTTTGGTGTCCTGTAATCTCTGTCAATAGGGTTGTCAGAGCTTGGAACGGTAGGGGCCGCGTGTACCTGCTACTCAACGAAGCGACATTCTCGTAGGCCGGTACCTATCACTCGTCTAGCTCAGACGCTCGGAAGGGAATGTAGAGGTAAGTACAAGATGTAGGCTAGAAGAATAGAAATATCATGATACCAGAAGTGCAAGGGCGACGCATGCTAGATCTAGACGTTGTTGATAAGCATCTGCGTACTCTTCGCCTTGCGGTGGCCGACGCAAGGTGAAGAGCATGCAGACGCTCATCAATAACGTCTAGATCTAGCTTCACTCGCCCTTGCATTACTGGCATCATGATATTTCTACTCTTTTAGGCTATATCTTGAAATTGTTCCCTTCCGGGCGCAGCCCTAGCTAGACGAGTGATAGGCACAGGCCTCCGAGAACGTCGCCGCCGTTGAGCAGCAGGTAGACGCGGTCCTTGCTATTTCAGGCTCTGTCAACTCTCTTGAAGACATGAATTTGAAAATTTTTTGTAAAATGTTACTACTGTAATTTGTAATGATATTTCTATTTTTTAATGATCAATATGTGTTCATCGAAGATTCTAGAATATGTTAATTGGTAGTACTCACTACTGTAATATCGCTCAAATATGACGTCAATATATTCGATCGACACTAATGCTATTTTTAATGTTCGTTTCCGCTGACGCCATACATGACCGACGCTATTGCTATTTGTAATGTCGGTTTTTGGTGACGTCATATATGAACGACACTATTGCTAATTTTTATTTGTACCAAAATTGCCCTTCCGCTTTCTTCTTCTATCCTCGCGCGTCGGCATCCTCTCCATTCTCGCTTGCTCTCCTGGTCATTCTCGTTCCCCATTGCTCGAATCTCGCTTGCTCTCCTAGTCATCCTCGTTCCCCATTGCATTTAGCTTGGATCGACGTTGAGGGGAAGTGGTGCGGAACCATGTCTCTGGCGTCTTCCCACCGATCAATGTCAGAGCATAGGGTTTGATCTAGCTCGGTAAAGGCTGCGACGTCTCAGAGCCTGCAACCAGCTTAGATGTACGGCAACTCCCCCTGGTTGATTATCCAAAGTGTGGAAAGCGGGTCATTAGGCTGCAGAGCAAGAAGGCCAACACGCACGGTGAATTCTTCTTCAAATGCGAGGAGAATCAACAGGTGAGGGTTCAATTCTGCTCTGATTTGACTTGCTTTAATGCACCTTTTCTTTAGAATGCTTTGAATCTCATTGTAGGATGATCCAATGAGGTGCGGTTTTTACAAGTGGAAAAAGGACTATAGGAGATGGTTGGCTACAAATGTGCCCCAGCATGTTCAAGTTTCATGAGAGGAAGAACAGAAGGGAGAAATTGATGTGTCTGTGGAACTAGCGAACTTGAAGATTGAAATTACGCAAATGACTTGTGAATTAACTGAGTTGAAGCATCTGATCAAGAAGTTGAGCACAAAGATGAAGGTAGGAGTGCTAGCTGATGGAGTTTGTGTCATCACTACTTTAGTTGGTTGTATGGTAGGACTATTGGTGACAAACCTGTTAAAGTAGGAGAATGTGAGAAATGTATTGTGTTTCAAACTCTTATTTCTGTTTGAAATATGAAATTGTGTCAATGTTGTTTGGTTCACTGTTTCAGTGCCAAACATGTTCTAGTTTATTTTAAAGAAAAACAGAAGTAACGTTAATGTCGGTTTCTGCTGAAATCATAATTGACCGATACTATTGCTAATTGTAATGTCGGTTTCTGCTGTCGTCATACTTGAAGGACACTGTTGTTCATTGTAATTTCGGTTTATGCTGACATCATACTTGACCGACACCAATAGTGTCTATATTGACCGTCACACCATATTGACCGCCAAAACTCTCGGTCCCACTAGAAGGACCCAACTGACCGTCGCTCAGTGGAAACTGGAGCGTCAAAAGGTTTATCGCTCACTGGAAATTGGAGCGTCAAAAGGTGAATCGCTCAGTGGAAACTGGACTGTCACCCCAAGGGCTATAAAAGGGGTCTTAGCCATCTTTCGAACCATCTTCATTCTCGTGTTCTCCATCTCATCTTTTTCGAACCATCTTCATCTTCGTCTCCACTGGTGTCCTAGAAAGTGCAGGAGCTTGAGAGGCAGCTTCAAGAGTCGGAGGCACAAGTTGTCAAGCTTCGTCTAGATCTTGACGATATACGGGTGTCTCTCCTGCTTCAAACCGACATGGCATCGAACATCTTCAAGAAGATGAATGGTGCTGTGATAAATCTGAAGCTGGGTCGTTTGGAGCTCCCTTTAGGCCAAGGGGGTCTCTTGCCCACTTCCTCCATGCCATGCCTCCTCTGGATGGGATGCTGAGTTGGCTCCCTGAGAAGATGGACTCGGAGTGCCTTGACCTAGCACAGACATTTGCGGACCGCATACTGTCTGCGGTAAAGGTATGTCAACCTGACTTCCCCTTCGACACCCTGGTTCAGCTAGCGTCCCATCGCGACGCGGCAACCAGGGAGGCAGAGGCGACCATCAAGCGCTTGTCCACCGAGGTGGCCAAATCAGCTGTTCAAGAGGAGGAGAAGGAAGCAGAGGAGGATGAAGAGGACTTCGATATGGAGGACTCGGACATGGAGTTATTATAAGTAGTAGTAGTAATTTTATAATTATATAAATATTATGTTTACAAGTTATGTAAATTTATAAATATTATTAGTACAAGTCGATTGCATTGCCGGTTTCTCCTTTTAATATCTATTGCTGCTGACGTAATACATGACCGACACTATTGCTAGTCGTAATATCGGTCTCTGCTGACGTTATACAGGTGCGACACTATAACTCATTGTAATGTCTGTTTTCGCTGACATCATACCCGCCCGACACTATTACGTGATGTAACTTTAGTTCCACCTCAGACTATACTTGGCTGTATCTACCAACTTATAAGCTCTGGCTGTCTGTACGTAGATGTGGAAGCGTGTAAACTGTATGGCAGGTTGGCACTTGAGGTTGCGCATAACCTGCGTAATCTCCGGTGCGAACCTGGTCAAATCGTTGAACATTCTTCTTTTTTATTATATAATAGAAATAAGTTCCGTAAATTTATATTATATTCTATCATTTTATAAATAATAATAGTAAAAGTTAAATATTATAAGAGTCTTGCAGGTTCTGTAATTTTATAAAAAAATTTACTGCAAGTTAAATATAAAAAGAGAGTACATGTATATGGACAGGTTCTTTAATTTAATAAATATTTTGGAAGAGAGGGAGTATTTTGGAACGGAGGTAGTACAATGGTTACGTTTATGTCGGTTTCTGCTGGCGTCGTACTTGGCCGACACTATTGCTCATTGTACTTTAGTCCCACCTCGCCTATTCTTGCAAGTGTCGACCTGTTTATAAAATCTGACATTCTGTCTATGTCGAGGGAGGAATGTGCAGTCTGGGCATCTTGTTGTACTTTCTTCCTTTTTTCATTATATACAATATATATATGAGATAGCTGTTTCGTCCTGATCTACGGCACCAAAAACTGACACTGCTAAAAGATACTAGTTTCGGTTATTCTTGACATTAGCACAACCGACAGTGGTAGGTTAATTATCAGTGTCGGTTTTTGTTAGATCACGTTTGTCTGATAGTATAGTGTTCCTTCCTAATGTAGGATGTGGATGAAGTAAACAATAACCGACACTGGTGTCGTGTTATATGGTATCGGTTGCTTATGACGTCTACTATAATTGACACTGTTGAATAATGTTAGTCATTAGTGTCGTTTTGTAGAATGATGTCACTTGAGAGTCGAACCTTTGGGGGCCAGCGGGACTTGTCAGTGTGTGCTGTTATGTTCAGCTGACATTGTTATAATTTTTTGAGTGACACCATAGTCTCGTTTTGTAGTAGTGATAACAAAACATTTCAATTTTTTAAGCACTAAATGTTCCATTTTTTTGTACAATGTTTTCTAGATGATAAGCAATCCTGTTTCATCGTAGAACGTATTTTTTTGTAAATTTTGTTATAACTTTCCACCTACATTTAGCATTTTCTTATATACTCATAACATGTAGTGCCATATGATTACTAACCTATAGTTCCATTTGAACTAAAATTTTCAAGAAAAGACTCAAAAAAATTCAAACAGAAATTTTTTAGGTTCTTTACACAATGCAATTTACAAAAATCAAATTGTAGATCAAATATCATTATATACGTCGAGAAAAAATAAAGAAATTATTAAACTTATTAACAGTGTCGGACAAGATGACATCAGCTTAAACTGACACTACAATCCCACATTGTCGATCTTTTACTTCTGCAGTGTCGGTCGAATGTGACTGAAATTACAACATCACTCAGCAAACATAACTTAAATTATTTCAATTTTTTAACGCGCTAAATGTTCCATTATTTTGTACAATATTTTCTAGATGATAATCATTCCTATTTTATTTTATAACCTATTTTTTTATAAATTTTGTAATCACTTTCAACTTACATTCAATATTTTCTTGTACTCATAACGTATAGTGCCATAATGATTGGTACTAACCTATAGTTCTATTTGAATTAAAATTTTCATGAAAGTACTCAAAAAATTCAAAAAAATTTGTCAGATTCCTCACGCACCGCAATTTACTAAAATGAAATTGTAGATCAAATATCATTATATATTTTGAGAAAAAACATTAAAGATATTGTTAAAGTATTAGTAGTGTTTGTAGTGTCGGTTACAGTGATGTCATGGTGCCCAACATTGTTAATCTTACTATATAAGCGTGACTTGTCGCATCATTCCACACTAAACTTGGTGACCTTTTCATTTTTCGTGTGACGCCGTTATGCTGTCGAAATTTTTTGCCAACCCTAAACCTGCCGCTGCCGCTCCCGTCGCTGCTCCTCTGGCACCGACCGGGGCTACTCGATCGTCCTCCTTAGCTCCGGCACCGGTCGTGGCTGCGCATCCTCCTCTGACCTTCGGCTGCACGTTCGCCTCCGACCTCGGCGCCCACCGCGTTTCTTGCTATGTGTGGCTCCGGTCTCCCAGCGTCTCCTCTCCCCTCACCCACTCCGGAACCTTAATGTAAGTACCCCCAACCATTCTTTCTCGGTAAGTCCCCTCCCCTTCCCTATTTCGAGAATCTGCAAACTGTAAGCCGCCTCCCCTCCCCCGGCAATCTGCAAACTGTAAGTTGCATCCTTTCCCACCATTTTTCCTCTCAATTCTTGTGGCTTCGAAATGCTATATGACATTTTTTATGTATATACGTATTATTTTTTACTTTATGGACACATTGTAAGACCTTTTTTGACACAAAAGTAAAATTTCTAATTCCTATGTTTATCCTGTGAATTTCATCTGATTCCTATGAAATTCTTGTGCGAATCCTGTGAAATTGCTATGTGAATTACAATGTCAGTTTTATGACGTCAGCGACCGACACTGTTACTGTATAGTGTCGATATTGCTGAAATTATTTTTGACCGACACTACTATGACACCTGTTTTAAATTCTCTTATATATAGGAAGGTTGCTATTGCTATATGTCATCTGGATTATAAACATAATCTTGTATAATCAAATTGTAGGCACAAGGTACTTTTCAGTTGTATATGTGCTCGATGATGAAAGTGGACTAAGTGAGATGAGAGTGGCAGCATGGACCATGTCTTACGACTTGCCATATCGAATATGTGTTGCCATAGGAGTCAAGGACCTTAGAGCGTTGAAAGGCTATTAAATTTGCAACCCACACTGAGAGCAAAAGTTTTTCTATTCTGTACCGTCTTCTTTTGTTATAGCAATTATTGGATCTCTTTCATGATATATCCAAAAATATGGGAAGGCTTGGGTAGTTGACTCCATTGATCATAAGAGAAGTACACAACATGATTTTTTGGAAGTCCTTGATGCGACCTCTAATATTATTTTAATTCTTTAGTGATATGATATTCATAATCATGACACAATATTTCTTATCGGTGATAGCTCTTAATTATAAGTTCTACATCAAGCTTGGAGGAAAAAACACCATCCAAAATAGAAAGAAAAAATATCGTACAAAACACATTTTTGGGTACTACTACACCATAATTGAATAATCTATATCACTATATTTTTGTCTATATCTTTGAGACTTTTAACCTTTCCATTTTATTCTCAAAGTGTGCAAAACAGGCTCCTGGCAGTGTGCATTGTGGCTACTATGTGTGCAAATATATAAAAGCTGGCTGTGAAAAATACATGACACTGCCCAATGATGATTATGTATGGAAAAATGTAAGTAAGTAATATTGTTATATGCATTTTTACACTGTGGCAACCAGACAAGGAGGTGCAACTCGAAGGAAGCCAATTTGATGAAGCCACACTCAACGGCATTGCATCTCGAAAGATCCGCTTCATGATGCATGAGTTTATTTATCCAATGGGTAAATGTTATGAATTTTTAGGTGATGTGACAGCACATCTAGAACTTGCTACCTGGTGCGGGAAATATCACAATTCTGAGCTAATTCACCAAAACTTTGAGGTTGGGCAGAAGAGAATTAATGAACAAGACCATAGTTAGCTGAGCAAATGAAATTTTAGTTGTTAGTTCTATGTGAAGTATTCATGTATATGTGTAAATTAAGCTGCTGTAGTGGATGAACTTGTGTACATATGTGACCCTAAACATTCACTTTGTGAATAAATTATCTCTGTCAATATATTTTATTAATTGCATTTGATTTGTGTTATTAAGATGGCTCTTATTGAAATACCTGAAAATGTCGATTTTGTGACGTCACACAAACTGACACCCTTAATCCAAGAAGTAGTGTCGGCCACGTGACGTTATAATATATGACATGAGAGTCCTGTAAATAATGTCGAGAAAATTGACATCCTTGAGACCGACACTGTTAGTAGTGAGTGCAGTATTGGTTGCATGACGTCAGCACAACCAAAATCACAGTGGAAATGTCAGTGTCGGTTCCATGATGCCATAACAAACGACACTGGTATAACTACTTGCAGTGTCGGTCAGATGATATCATACCGTCTGACACTACCGTTGTAGTTACTTGTGTCGGTCGGGTGATATCAAGCCAACCGACATTGCTGTTTTTGTTACTAGTGTCGGTCAGATAATATCATGCCATCTGACACTATATTTCTAGTTACTTGTGCCGGTCTGATGATATCATGCCCTCCGACATTGCTGTTGTTGATAATACTGTCGGTCAGGTGACATAATGTCGTCTGACACTGTTGTTTTTATATCTAGTGTCGGTCTCACTGACGTCATCTCAACCGACACTGAAGACACAACTATCAGTGTCGGCCTAGTGATGTCATTTGACCGACACTGATAACTTGATTCAGTGTCAGTTTATCCGGCCTGACATTGATTACCGTTTACAGCAGTGTCGTATGAGGAGTTTCGCACAGTTTGACCGACACTGTGAACCTTATGACCCGACATTGAAGGGTCTTTTCGTAATAGTGAGGGATCTACAGCAGCGTAAAATAATTCTGTTGAATAATCAAATAATAAGATGGATAAAGGAAACAAAATACGGCAGTTGCAATCAAAATCCTATAGGAGTCTTGGCACCCAAAATTTGCATCTTAGGAAGACCAAAAATTCTGGTTTCCTAAACTGAATGCTCCGGTTTGGTAGACCGAATATGATAGAAAATATTTAAATTTCGTCCCATAGTGATTATTTTGTAAGAATTATTTTTCAACATGTTTTTCAAGACGTGGAAAATATTGCAAAAGCGTTTGGTTAAATTCTACTAAAGAAGAAAAGAAGTGCTTAAAAAGATATGAAGATGAAGCCAAATCCATGATTTGAAGGTTCCCGAACGTAGCCCTCACCGAGACGATCAAAACGGATATATGGATCACCTAAATCAAAGACCAGACGAGAAAATCACGGCCTTAATAAAAAAGGCTGCGAAAGGGCCGGAGGCTCCGGCAAGCCAGAGACTCTGACAGACTCCTTTCTAGAATCGAATTTTTAGGCCACCGGAGTGTCCGGCGATATGCCGAAGTGTCTGGCCTAGGGCCAGACTATCTGGTACCGAAGTCAATTTTTGGTAGTTTATGAAGCTAAATCAGATCTAATTTGTTTTTTAATTAATAAGATCCATGTTTCCACGGGATATGACCATCCCACCTCTGTATAAGCAGGCCCGAGGTCGATTGAGAGACAACCCCCTCCAATCGTCAATCAAATATGCCTTTACTTTTATCCCTTTTTCCCTATCTCTTTTCCAAACCCTAATTTCTGTTCTTCCTTCGTCCCAGCAGCGAATGAAGGCTATCCGACTGACCTGCCAAGTAGGCGATCCCGTCGTTCTGCACACGGATGTGCGCGTGGTGCACTGACCCAGATCTTTTCGGCGTCAGCACACTTTTTGTTGACTCTGCTGGCGAAGAAGGTTCAGGTTATCATAGCCGAATCAATATTCTCCAATTATGAAACTTGAATATGATGATGATCGAAAGGCATTTGAGGATCACATGGAGGTGTGCCAAGAATTTATTTCAAGTGTCAGGAAGGATCTACGAGACAGCATCAAGAAAATCTTTGATCCATCTACTAAAAAGGTAAACTCTGATCTTGAATCGGCTATCAAAAAGCCCACTAATACTAATATGGATCTTGATATTGATGCTTGCAAAGAGAGGCCAACTAATAATGTTGTTGGCCAAGTGGAGCAACCTCCAATTCGGCTATCACAAGCCGAATCTCATACAATTGTAGAAGATTTATCTACTACTACACTCAGAGGACAACATGAAAGTGCACAGATCGGTCCAATTGGTTCTACAAGCAATATGACCAATTTTCCTAAAAATCAAGAGAATAAGAAAAAATCAAAGATGTTGAAGCCCAAAAAACCTGAGATTGGTGTTTGGAAAGTTATTGAACCTTGATGTCGGAACAAGAATCAAAATAGAATGCCAAAGTTTGAAGAACTTCGTGCTAAAAAACAAAAGAAAACCAAAGATGCTAGTCGACATAAAAGCTATGCGCAAAAGAGTCCAATTCCAACACCACATAATTGCAATCGGCAATGGAATACATCTCATACATCAATGCCGATTCCATCTTATAAGCCATACATGTCTCAATCGTGGGATTCTTACAATAGCAAGCCTTTTTTCTTATTTCCCATGGTATTTGTGGCTATCACTTCCTCCGATATATTCCTATCGAGATTCAATCTATTATGGAGGTACAACAAAGCATAGATCACCACCTATGCAAAGCAACCGTTTTGATCAAAACAATCGGTCTTTGGATAAAACTAAATGATGGGTGATTAGACAAGTTTATCATGTCAAGAAAGATTGGAATGTACAGAAAAAATCAGATACAATAATTGAGGAAAAGTCGATTATCAATACATCGGCTAATATTAATAACAAACTTTGCCCGGAGCATAATCTAGAGAAGAAGACCGAACAAAAGCCATATTCGGTTGGAGGGCAAGGTATTAAGAAAAAGAAGAAAGTGAGTAGCAAGCCTACCTTTGACAAGCTTCCATCCAAATATAAAAAGGAGGCTGAAAAAAATGGAAAGCAATAAGATCAATGAGCCAAAAAACAGCCAACGGAGGAAATCTCCATCTTCAAAACAAAAGGCACCTCAACCTCATTGGCCTTCATCATATATTCTGTCAATGCATATGTCATGGACTGCACATTTAAATGTGTGTAACTATCATCAATGGTTTTATCAGGCTCTTTGGTTCCCATGTCATTGTAATCCACATCTTGATTGGTCTTTACCAAAGAGCAAAATGTATGGGTGGCCATAAATGACAACAAGAATTTCAGCCATTAGATTGAATTTCAATGTTCAAAGAGCCGAAATATTTAGTTGATATGATCTAACACATTGCTACAATTGATAGAATATTATTTCGGCTATCTCACTAGTTTTATTAGATATATCAGTTTCGGATAACTGATATCTTGTTTATCATCATCCTTGAGCAATTTTGAGTAACAATAATATTTTTTGGCACACTTGCTTTGCCAAAAAATAGGGAGGCATATGTTGACACTCAAAATTTGCATCTTAAAAAGATCGAAAATTCTGGTTTTCTAAACCGAGCGCTTCAGTTTGGTAGACCGAATATTGTAGAAAATATATAAATTTTTCCCATAGTGAATATTTCGCAATAATTGTATTTCAACATATTTTTCAGGACGTGGAAGATATTTTTGAAGAGTATGGCTAAATCCTATTAAAGAAGGAAAGAAAGGATTAAAAATACATGAAAATGAAGCCAAATTCTTGATTTGAAGGTTTTATAACGTAGCCCTCGTTGAGACTATCCAAACGGATATATAGATCTCCTAAATCGGAGACCCGGCGAGGAAATCAAGGTCTTAACAAAAATGGCTGCGATAAGGCCTGAGACTCCGGCAGACCCCTTTTTGGAATCGAATTTTTAGGCCACCCGAGTGTTCGATAAATGTGCTGGAGCGTTCGGCTTAGGGCCGGATTATACAATACCCAAAGTCAGTTTTTGATAGTTTTTAAGCCAAATTGGATCTACTTTGTTTTCTAATTAATAGGATCTGTGGTTCCACGGGATCAAACCATCTCACCTGTATATAAGAGGCCCAAGGCTGATTGAGAGACACCCTCCTCCAATCGTCAATCAAATATGCCTTTACTATTATCCCTTTTACCCTATCTCTCTTTCGAATCCTAATTTCTGCTCTTCCTTCGTCTCAGCGGCAAACGAAGGCGATCAAACGGGCCTGCCGAGACCGGATCAACCCTAGGAAGATCTCGTTCTGACGGGGTCCATCCCGAGCTTGATCTTTCATGTGCCGTTGTGATCGCACCTAAGCGATCCCGTTGTTCCGAACACGGAGTGCGCGTGGTGCGTTGACCCAGATCTTTTCTGCGTCAACAAAGAGTTTCTTCCACCCTCCTTCAAAAGAAACACGGTCACAATAATTGGACACCGGTAGCGGAGCTGAACCAAGCCAAGCCGAGCTAAGCCTGCAAGACATTCAACCCTTATGATAATTAGCAATATGAACTTTTGGGAATGGGAAGTGCGAGCGCTAGAGACTATCATACTGGAGCAACAGATGGAAATTTAATACGGAGTAATAGACTGCATATATTATTTAGTTTCTTCGAATACTTCAGCATTTTAAGAAAACAATTGTAATACTTCGACGATCTGTCCCTGTTTACTTGTCGATCTGAGAACAAGATTTAAAGTGGGTGAAATAGGTGATATATAGTGAAATTGAGGTCAGAATTAAAATTCTATTTTTTTTAAAAAAGATGTGACTTTACTATAAATTTGGCATGCACATGTGGGTATGTCTACTGGTAATAATTTTTGTCTTTCATCTCTGCCCCACGTAAAATTTCGTCTGTGTTCTGCAACTGCACACACATAATGAACGAAAGCTACTAATGGCCGTCATCAAAAAGGGGGCCACACATGACGACATAAAATGCAGATAGATCAAATCGATCATTCCCCGGAACTATGTGTAAAACTACAACTGAAAAATAGAATACCCTTTAGTAGAGCGTGATACAGGTACAGTGGAAGTAACTCACTCCCGAATGGCAATCAACTACTTATACTAAATCCATATTACTGAGGGTTGCACGCACATGCACTTATCGGTCACGCACGCGTGCAAGCAACTAGACGATCTCAAAGCCCTGGAGGACATCTGCTACTCCTTTCGTCTCTGCCTCAACCGGCGCGCTCTGGACGGCAATGGCAGCTATCTCAGGGACCGGGTGCACATCGCAGCTCTTCTTGGGGAGGACGTGCTCCTCTGCCGTCTCCGGCAACTTGCCGGCCTCTTTTCCATCCTTGAGTGGCGGCATCTTCTTCCTGCAGAAGTAGAACAGGTAGAGAACCATCTGGATCACGACAAAGGTTACCCCTAGGATATTCGGAAGCTGCAGTAGAGTTACATTATGGCAGTTCATCATTAATAAGGCACGTCAAAAGGATCAGTCAAATTGATAACCTAGAACAAGCTCCAAAATTCGAGTGCTTACCGCGACGTATTTGTCCTTGATGAGCAGGCCATAGACGAACCAGATGACAGCGCTGAGGGTCAGCGACAGGGAGAGGTAGAATGGCATGTACTTGACGCTCCTCGTCCGGATCACGCGCCACTGCACACATATACAATTCAATATCAGCATGCACGTGCAGAACGCCACCATGATACGGCCCGTTTATCATTGGAGCTAGATCTCACGATGATGCTGAGCGGCGCCACGAATACGCTGATCGAGAAGCCAACGCAGACCCAGCCGACTGAGACGACGCGCTTCTCCCCATTAGCAAGGAGGAGGGTGAGGAGGAGGACGAGCCCGAAGACGCCAACGTTGAGGATGAGTAAGATTGTTGCCGTGAACACCTTACGCTTCCTGGGAGCGTAGGCGAGGTACATGCCGATGTAGACCGTCTCAATGACGCAGCCGGCGGCGTTGACAGTGATGAGGAGGATCTCGTTGGACTTGATCATCGCATAGTATATCCATAGCGTTGAGCTGAAGAGGGCCACCACGTATGGCACGGAGTGGAATCCTTCCGTGGACTTGCTCTTGCAGATACGGTAGAACGTCGGTCTGTGCAGAACGGGGCCAGCAACGTCATGACTCATGAGTGTGAGTAAAGTTTCGGGAAAAAAAATCAGTTTGAAACATATTGAACGAGGGTTCGGTAAGCAATGTGGATTCAAGACATATACATCGGGGCCAGGAAGGTCATGATGGAGATGATGTTGCCTGTAACGCAATAAAAGGGCTCCAAGATCAGGAGTTTGTAATATGTTGGTATAGAGAATTATCGTAATTAACAAGCTCGACTACTTTCATGGATAAAAATACACGTACCTAGGATGCCAAATGCAAATGCCCAAGGATGCTGCAGAGACAGGCCAGCCATGATAAGAATGAAGAGGCAAATAAAATGGCCTGTTACAATCGTTTTGCTGCAAGCTCCTCGCAGAATATCTGAACGAACAAGTACGTAGCTGCTAGGTTGCTTTGCTCGATCGTTATTTGGTTCCAACTCTTCGAACGGCAGCCAAGGCAGCGTAGGCCTTTATATAGGCACAAAAGTGGAATGTCTTTATGCATCGTTAGTGCAGAATCTCCAATCACGAATGTGCATCGTTGAAATTCTACATTGTTTCTACTTACTTTTTTCGGATGGTTTCTGGACATTCGCACATGTGGCAACTTTGTGCGCACTTTAATTACCTCGAAGACGTGAGCCACTGCATGCTTAATTGCACACTTTTGTTGTTGCTCTGCCTGTGTTCCGTAGAGTGCTCTCCAACCTTCGGTTTCTCAAAGGAACTCTTCGAGCTGCCGCAGAGCGATTAGAGGATCACACGATGAGATATTCCCAACTAGGGCTGTCTCCCGCCTGCTTTTGACTACTATTTTACTCAAATTTATCATACAGAAATCAAAAGAAATGCCAGGATATATATGAAGTTGATTTGGGTCGTCGATCTGTCAACACATATGGCTAAGCCGGTAAACATTAGATTAACTTCCTTAACCTGGGGATGACCCTGGTAGATTGTGTCTATCATCAACCATTAATAAATATATGTGTGCCTACTATTTTTCTTCATGATGCGCGTACGTATTGTGTTGAATTTCTTAGGGAGCATCTTCTGAATTATGTACTTCACAATCTAGCAGAATCTTGTCTAGCACAATCTAGCAGAATCTTGTCAGAATATTCAAAAACAATTGTTCAAATGTGTAAAATTTGAAGTTGTGATTCAAATAACTCTTATCATAAATCAAATTATAACAAAATATATGATATTTATAAAAAAAAATTGAGTAAAACGAATGGTCAAAGTTGATATTAAAAGTCAATGGCGACATCAATTTAAGAACGAATGGAGTATGTAACTATGCATAGATTAATTGAACCTACAATTTCTTTTTATATGACTTTTGTCTCTATTTGTAAATTAAATATAGAAAATTTTGTCAAACTAAATGGTGTGAAATTTCCAGTCAAAGAAACGTGCCCTTAATTATATAACAGACGACAATGATATCGACAACCCACTGTGAAAAGCAACTTTGTTTTCTATTAATACTGACCCCCTCATATTGACTACGACATCATAAAGCAGGTTTCCAGCAACTGTCAGTAGAAACAATATTTCGACGTAGCTTCTTGGATACCTGATTACCTCTCTGGAGTTTTCCGTCTTGTTTGCCTCCTGAACTTTTTTTGAGAAGTCCTGGCTTTTTTAGAATATTACTCTCTCTGGTTTTAAATTATTGACACCGTTTACTTCAGACATTAACTTTAATTATTCGTCTTATTCAAAAAATTTATTCAAATGTTTAAAATTATTAGCTATGATTTAAATTCTACAAATGATAAATCCAATAATTACAAAAATTTACATGTTTAAACAATTTTTTTAAATAGTCAAAGTTGATGTTAAAAGTCAACAGTGTCAATATTTTAAAACCAGAGGAGTAATTGTTTTGAGTAATGGAGGGCTAAAACTATTTCTGAAGTATAATTTTAAGGAACCGAATGGGTTGTTGCCTTAGGTGCCAGTTTGTACAGTTCTGCCTGCCGCCCCCCCCCCCCCCCCCAATTAATTGAAGGTAAGAGAATATTGCATATATCAAGTACTTAAAGCACAAGTATGCCATTCGATGCAAAATTCTATGTTTGTATTAGAAACCTTACGGTGTTTTTACTGCTGTAGTTCAGTAGTACTGTAAACTCTGGTGTTCGAATAAGGAAATTTCTGTGTTTTGAAAACCAGGATAAGGAAATTTCTGTGTTTTGAAAACCGAAGATAGCTAACACCATTGTGTTTTTAGATTTTCCAAGAATAAATTTCTATAAGGGGCTGTTTGGATCCTTTTATTTTGGAGAAATTGAAATCTACATAATAAATTAGGCTATCTAACTTGGAATTTGAGATTATACAACTTTCTCAAGCTCACAAATAAGCCTATCTCAAATTCATAGGGTGAGAGATGGAAATAGATTCAATAGATCATTATGCTACAATTCTATTCTCTAATTTAGAACACACTTTTCAACTCACTTCCCTACAATAGAAATGCAACATATAAGTATGTCTCTTGTATACCTAACAATAAATATACAAATATATTCTATATACAACTATATTAGCTTAATTAATCTATGCCTAAATTGTAATTCTTAAAATGAATTCAATTCCAAGGATCCAAACAGGCTCCGGCGAGGTGTGGCGGCAGCTGCGGTGTGGATCCTTGGAATTTCTATTGGAGATGCTCCGTTTGGATCCATATAAATGTCGATGAAGAAGCGAGGTGTGGTGGCTGCCGCGGTTCTAGCGACACAACAGCTCCGGCTCCGGCTGGGCGATGGCCACGGCTCCAGCTAGGCGAGGCCGCGTCGGCTCCACCAGGCAAGCGAGGTGACGACTGTGCGCAAGGAAGAAGCGACGGCGCGTTCATTGGAATCTCCTTCGAAGGCCGATTCTGATTTTTAGTGTAAAAGAGGCGTCAAATGGAATCGTGTCCAGCGAAAGCTGATCGAGAATTTATGAGTTTGGCTCACTTCGAAGGCTTAATTCCAATGGAAGCCGCTGGAAGCGGTTCCAAACGGAGCCATAGTTTAGTTGTACTGAAAACTTTGGCATTTGGATATGAAAATTTCAGTGGTTTTGGAACAAAGTAGGAGCTAATTAACACCATGGTAGTTTTGGATTTTCTATGAATAAACTCCCTTCCTATTTTTTACATAACAAGAAAAGAGATGGCCATTTGCAAACTTATGCCTCAGGTGATCATCTCCAACTTGTACATAAAGGCAGTAACTAAATATAAATTTAGGTACTATTGGGAAAAACAAACAATGCAACAGATACCTAGAATAGCCACTTAAATTTAGCTATGACCTATGCTGCGGTTGTCAGCACCAAAAATTGGGTATGAGATACGCATGACATATCCGATGGAATTCTAGATCCGTGCCCAAACCTCCCATCAGCGTGGAAATTGCCTGAGCAGAGGTCTCCTTCCCTCACACAATCCCCAACGCTGGTCCCAGTCATATCAAGTGGAGGAGCTTCTCTGGCTGCTGAGCCACCATCCTCAGTCCTTGAGGCGTCTGCCGCTGTTGGTTCTCACTTCTAGAGCCGTGTCACTAGCTATTGGTGACAACCCTGCCCTCTCGCCCCGCTAGCTGACGGTCCTACATCTGGCCACTCCATCGGCGCCCCCCCCCCCCCGCACCTCTGGGCCCTCGGTTCAGTTGCAGGTGAGGATTCATATTATTCGTCTCTTTACATAGAAATCTGTAAGCAAGAAGAGCACAGGACCAAAGTTAGGTATCTGATCTGAATATATAAGTATTTTGTCCACTTGTCGAGATCATATACCTCAGGTATCCACGATTCGAGCCTAGTTCGCAAAATCAACTACGAAGGATGGCCCATTACCTTGTAGGCCGCCAGATGACTCCAACAGGCCAAAGCCCATCCGACTCTCGGAGGTTGGATGCTACACCAACCGCCTTACCAGTCCAACCTCTGGGTCGGGCAACCCAGGGCCGTCGATCGGCAGGGGCGAGGTGGGCAACCGCACAGGGCCCCGTTTTTTCGAGGGCCCTGAGGGAGCGAGTCCTTCCTACATGGATGTTTGCCGTCCACCATTGACAACTTGGGGCATGGAGCTTTGGACCGACGGGCACAGACGAAAGGAAGAAGATGAGTTAGAACTCGAACAGTTATCTGGCTCCTGGACCATGTGTTGTTCGATGTTGGGCCATGGGCTGTTGTCAGTTGGGGCCCATATTCCATGAAAGAGTACTATCAGCGTCAAGCATTACAATTTCGATCGATTGTCCATCTTCGTCGACAAAACACTAGGGCTGGTCGCCGGGCAGGGCTGCGTAGAGCCGAGGCATCCTAGATACGCTAGGCTCTAGCTTGAACATCAACGCTACTGAAGCTTCGATGCAAGTTTATTTCTTTCTTTCACTTGCATCTTTTATTGTTTATACCTACAATGCTAGTGCCAAAGATAACCACTTACATATGTGTATTAGTTGGAATACTACTTTTTTTTTCACGGTGCATAGGCTGGTCTTCTTTTTTAAGGGGCCCCTTTTTCTTTTTTGCACTGGGCCCCAAAAACCTAGAGACCTCCTTGGGCAACCGCCTTACATGTCCGACCCCTAGGTCGGGCAACGGCCTCCAGCGATCAGCCCCTGACAGTACGAAAGATTTCAAAAATTGTGCAACAGGTGCTGTCTGCTGGAAGGTAAACGAAAAGCTGACTTTGTCTATGCAACACAGGGCAAAGGACGAAGACAAAGACGACGACAAGATGACTGGCGTCCAGAAGGCGTCAAGGAAACTTTGAGATGCTTGTGGCTCCACCCGTCAGAGGATCGCCCCGTTTCGTAGGCTCTAAGCCATTGTAACCCCGGTCCGACCCCCCTATACAAGGATGCGCCGAGGCCCTTAGACAACAAAATAGACAACACACGATTTCACACTACACACACTTAGAGAGGGCCAGGAGTTCTTGATCAAGAATCCCTGCCTCATTGTAATCCTTATACGACCAAGCAATTCTCTTCTTCAATCCTAGACATAGGGTATTATGTCTCTGTGACGGCCCGAACCAGGCATAATCCTCTTGAATCTCCTCTAGACTAGACCACCTCAGTGAGAAGTGAACACGAATCCCTCTCCAATACAAAAATTCTACTGTGCCGGTGACTAGAACACCAACAGTTGGGTCACCAGAACAAGGGCATCCCGAGGAATTTGGAAGCCCTGTACGAAATAGTAAATGAGGCCTAAAACTCTGGTGTCAATTTTTTTGATTATTTGCTTTATTTTAAGCCTCTTTTGAAATAGGAGAATTTTTCCCATTTTCTACAATTTTTTCTATGGAATTAAATTGATTCCTCTGAAATTTCAATGTAATTCCTATAAAATTTCCGCGTTGCAAAGGAAGTCTTAAGGCACCTTTGAAACACAGGAATTTAATAGGAATCAATTCAATTTCACAGAAAAATGCAGGAAACATGAAAAAATTCTTGAATCCAAAGGAGATTTTATACTTTTGATTTTTCAATTCATATTTTCTAACTTGATTATAGAAGATCTTACAAGTTAAAACAATTAAAAACTAGACCAATTTGTATTTATTATAGACTATACACGAGATTTATTAAATGAAACTATTAAAACAAAGATTATAAATATAAATATATACTTATTATAATTATTAAATTTGGGGCCCAATAATTTTGGGGGCCCTGTGCCGTCGCACAGCCTGCACGTGCCCTGGGACGCCTCTGACAAAAAAGGGGTCACATCGTGTTCATCGTTTTGTTCCGCTGATGGCTCCGATCTTCGCCATGGGGGGAGAGCCTTCGATCTCTCACTTCCATTTTGAGAGCTTCACGGTTGCCATCGCTTGAGATGGTCGATCGTGGCGCATCCCCATCTACGCCAGTGGCCAGGCCTTCTGATTTGAGAGCCTGGATTTCGTCGCCAAACAGGACGATGAACTACATCTTCACGCCCCACGCGCCAAGCGCGCAACCCGACACCACCGCACCCACTGAGAATCCTATGCTGTGCGAGACCCATGAACGACTACGTGTCTACCTCAACACGGCACTCCAATAGCAAGAACCGTCCCAGCCAGCTCGGTCAAAGGTCTGGAGCAGCCAACAGCGCCAACGAGCGCAGCCTGATACATGCAAGCCAAGGCAGTAGGGCAGGCAAGCAAGATCCCTCCCTGGGAGCCTATTCCGTTCGACATCACCTCGGGCCCAACTGCGACGTGCGGCACACCATCCACTCCGTGCGACAAGATACGAGCGACCTATGTCGAATCGTGCTGAGAGCGAACTCTCGAGTTCTCTGACCGTCGATGCAACCGAGAGGGGGCCGGACCCCGAGCCTTCGGGACCGATATTCATCGAGCAAGATTTCCGCCTCATTTCTGCGCGCCGACCAACATCCAAATATGCCGGTGAATCCAACCCGACCCACTGGCTCGAAGACTGTCACCTCGCCTGTCGAGCAGGACGGGCAGACGACCTATTCACCATACAGTACCTACCGCTATTCGTAGCCGACTTGACCAGAGGATGGCTTGAGCATCTACCGACCGGTTGCATCCGTGACTGGTCCGACCTCTGACGTATCTTCGTCGGCAACTTTTAGCGGATCTACACTCGTTCGGACAATCCTGGGACCGAAAAACTGCAAGAAGTCAGGTGAGTCACTCTGAGACTACATCTAGTGCTTCTCGTGCAAGTGCAACGAGCTACTAGACATAAGCGATGCCGACGTCATCAACGCCTTCACTTGTGGCACGACTAAGGCGCTCGTCCATAAGCTTGGGTGCAAAAACCCTCGCACTGCCCTTGACTCCTCGACATTGCCACCACCTCGCCAATGGAGAGGAGGCTATCCAAGTCCACTTCGACAAAGACCGATACAAAGGCCAAGAAAAAACCAAGCCCGAGCGTAGTTCTGACCGCTGCAAAGAACGATTGGGAAATGGGTCGAGCAGCAAGAGACCCAAGAGGAGCAAGCAGCGCCTTGATGAATTCGTGGGCACTTTCAACTGACCTACTTGACCTCCAGCGCGTGAACACGACGACTACTTCGTGAAGCTCGAATCAACAAGCCATGACTGAATCACGCAACCCCAGGCAAAGCATCTATGTGAGGAACCGTTCAAGTTGGGTTCTAATTAGTCGAATTAGATTGATATCTCAAACGCCATACAAGCTCAAATCCAACTAACAAGAAATCAACCCCGGTAGTCCCCCGATATGCTTCTCAAACATCGTCAAAGACAATAGCATATCGGTAATCAACATTGCACACATCACATAGGAATCCCACATATTTAGATAAGCTATTACAAACCATAAGTACAAGATTCATAACTGAAACCTACAAGAATGAGAGCAGCAGAGCTGTAGTTTTAGCTCTCAAACATTCTAAAACATAATTAAGCAAGGTAACAAGTTTTTATTTAGGTTCGAAGGAACAACAATGAGTACTACGCAGCAGTAATATCTTAAAACAAACCAACAGAGAGTTATGCTCAGCCCACGAACACCACCATCACTCAAAATACGAAACAAGACTACTCGTCCCCTTCGCCGACATCAGCAGGGAAGAAATAGCACAAAACCATCTCATCCACGTTTGCAGAACATCAACAATGCAAACATGAGTACGAATTTATACATCCCGACTCCAAGGATTATGAATAAGGCATTAGAAAGGATAACAGTGCAGCGGTATTTATTGAGGAAAAGCAGTAGATAATTATTAATTAAAATCATAAGCATAAAGTAAGAGACTTCAGGGCAACTAATTACTAAACCCAACCATAATACTTATGTACCAAAGTAGCAAGAGCTGTGTCAACAATACACCTCATCCAATAATATCTCGTAACTACACAACCCATGAATAATTAGGTAAAGTTTTTAACTACGTTGAACAATAATGGACACTAAACGAGGTCATAACCGAGACTGTGGCAATTTTAACTGATTATACACCCTGCAGGGGAGCCCAACTGTACCCACACGACTAGAGGACCATCCGGTTTATGCAACTCGTGACATCGCATAAAAGAGAACTCATGTCAACCTTTCTCTCGTCCATGCCCAAATAGTTGGACAATCGACATATCAGGGAGGACCGGTCCTGTGACTCGTGGGAACCCTATGGTCACTCATGCGTGTCATTCAAGATATGGCATCATCACCCAAACGCCGATATGCAAATGAGATATTCGGTTTGTCTTACCATTATATTCAATATGTGGTATGAACGGAAAGTGCTTAGATCAACATTAACCATGACCGGTCTTTAAACGACACAGACAAGGCTGCTGCACACAGGACTCCTTTCCTGTGCCAACCTAACCTTCCTTGTCCGGTCTCAATTTTTATCATCCTCAAGTTTAGACGAACCGTATCAGTGACAAAGTATATAACTATCCTATACTCGCGAAAAGGTGGTGACCTTCCACCGATTTGACTTTTACCAATCTAAGCATGGCCAAGCAAGACACACCATGAATAAAATAACAACCCAACCAGTTCTAGGATATGGCCAAGGAGTGGGTAATCACAAAACTACCATAACTAGACTTATCCTATTGCCCAGCAAATGCAATGACAACACACTAATTCATTTCATAATTTTTATAACAAGGATCAGTATACGTGATGCTTGCCTTGCTTTGTTGAAGTTTCTTCAGTAAGATCAACCTTAGGTGCTTCACCCTTTGGAGCACCACATCACTCTCGAGTGCGTTGCTCACTAAACAAATAAATAACACCGGTATGAAAATGCATGCTATGCAATGCAATGATACAAGTGCAGATGGTTAAATCGATATTTATTTCTTAAATTAACATTTGGACGGATTAAGTGCGGGTAATTATGAAAGTCACTTTAATTGATTAATGATTTATAATTTTTGCAATTACTAGATGGGGTAGATATTCAATATAATTTTGTTAATCATTAATAAATAGATAATCATTTTCAACTAACCCTAAGAAATCAAAATTACCAGTAGGGCTTAAATGTTAATTATAACTACCTCAATTAATTTAACTAAATATAGCATAAACTCACTTAATTCAGTAAGATAAACTAATAATAATAATATTTAGCAATGCTACTGGAATCAAAGAAATTTTAAGTGGTCAATATTCAGTAAATATAATTTAGGACAAGATTTTCTTAACTATCAACAACTACACTAATTACAATAAATTAAATACTAGAAAATATAGATAAATCAATTATAAAAATAGTTATCAATGCTATGGGCCTAAAACATTTTATCCTTCTCTTTAATCATTTATGTGATAAGCATGCAAAAGACTACTAAATAAAAACACATACAAAATTTATTATGAATTAAACATTCAATTGCAATTATTAGCAAATAATCAATATTTAAATAATTAACTAATAGTGTTTAATAGGCTCAATAAAAAGTTCATAATTTTAGGAGTCTAAGAAATTTGGTTTCATATTTTTACTAGTCCGAATGAAATTTCTATGAATTTTACAAGATTTATTGAATTTCTGTTCAATTAAAAGAGAAATTTAGGTAAGGGTTTAAATCCAGCCCCAGTGGCTGGGGGCACATGGAGACCTGTGCGGGCTGGCAACACGGTTGGCCACAGGCCTGGGCGTACCAGATCCAGCCAGGTCAAGCGCACATGGTGCCTTGTCGACGCATGATAGCCTGCTCGCCGGCGATCGCGCCCGACCGGTCGTGCCCCCAGGTTCTTTGACGAGGACATCACTCCTTTAGATACATCACTCCTTTAGATACACATAAGACTTTTTAAGTTAGTATCGATGAAACTCATGCAAGACAGTTGAGATTATAAGTGAGCTCGTTCTTAAACATATGTCTTCTTTTCTTTGAGAATAAATTGCTATCTAATGATTTAATGATAATTAAGAACATTAGCGAGGGTCAAGAGAAGCATGAATAAGGACTTAAAGATGCTCAAGATTAGCAAGGCACGTTCAACTTTGAAGGAGATCCAATTCAACTCAGGTTCGAGTCTGAGACGGACTTCAGGAGCAACCTACACTAAAATGGATGCCCCGGTCGCATACAAGCTCCGTTTTCGATGTTCTAGATATGGATGGAAAGATAAGAAGATAAGCTTTCCAACAGATCTAATCCCGTGTGAAAATACTTCCTAGATCTACAAGAATCACTGAAACAATAATACATTGTCTATGTGCTATTTTCTCACCATGATATGAAGAAAATAAGGTGAACACAATTTGAGTAGTACTTTGCAAAGAGTATTTGATAATCTCAATACAACCATCAAAAAACATAATGAGTATGTGAATAATTGTTAGCAAACTTTGACAGATGTAAGCCATCTTAGAGAGATGTCGCACGCGATCAAAAGACGCATAAGGTTCAGACTATTGCTACATCATCTTCTTCCACGAGTAATTTTATTCTTTCATCTCTTCCTTTATATGATGGTTTAGATTCTATTAAATATATTGTTTGAGAAAGAGAGATGGATAATCTATTTGGACAATTGTCACATCCGGTTTTATGGCTAAAACCGAATTACCCTTTATGTGTGCCCAGGAACAAGTTTCACACATAAAGTGACTTCATTAATAGTAAATAGAATAATGTCTCGAATAACTAAACTATTACAAAAATAGACTAAGAGTCTTATTGAATTACAAACCAAAACAACGGAAACGAAACAAAAGCGTCTTGGGCTCCATAGGCAGTTGACCGAATAGCTCGCCTAGACGTCGGCTCCAGAGTCTTCAATGTTCTCTCAATCTTTTTCCTCTACTGAGCAGCAATTATAAAGGCAAGATTGAGTACGGGATGTACTCAGCAAGTGTGAGAAGTATATGACATGTGGCAAGTATCAAGGAACAGGCAATATAGGGTTTAATTGCATAAAAGCACACATTAGAGACACACACTTCCTATTAAGCATCTATTTACTAAATGAAAGACATCGCACCTATAAACAGTAGTATCAATATAAGAACCAAATCACAGTCTCCCACTGTGATTCACCAAACCAAACCAATGCCAATTTCAGCTAATCATGTGAGGGTCCATGCAACGCTCATCACCGTGAGCACGGCTGTCATGACAGTTTCACACTCTGCAGAGGTTGTACAAATTTTTTTACGAGTAGTGATTTCATCCACTGTTGCCAGGTGACTAAAAAGAATCTCCATTATGCCTGTGCCGTCGCACTCGCACACTTTCTTTGGTGTGAGGGCCAAGAGATCACTACAAGGCTTTTCCATGACTTTCGTCAGCTTGTACCTGCCCACTAAGGTTTCACCCGTCAGGCACTAACCGAAAACCTGAGAGGCCCCCTCTTGTGCTGAATGGTTCCCGAGAGTAACCCTCCCTTCCCCACACATTTCTCTCCGAGCGAATCCATGCATAACCCGCTCTCCCCGCTCCACCGTTTAGCACGCTCAGAACTGGTTTTCATCACTTACTATGCCAGCCCGCACCCATTCTTGGCATCGTGGCTGTACGGGAACACATGGGTCGTCGCTCCATGAACCGATCCTTAGATTTGAGAAGATAACTTACCAAGGAACAGTGTCAGTAACCCTGCACACAGTCCTACACTAACCATATCGTCCAAATCATCACTATCTAAGTTGCTATTAATCTCCCATTAATCCTCGTGAAGCATGTATAATGATCCATTTAAATACACCCAACCCGACAGTAGCAAGTTAAGCATGTGATCTACCCAACAGTAAAGTAAACTAAGGCAACAAGGCATAATGTGGAAATTAGAGTATTGCTATTAATAGGTACACAGTCAATTTTGCATAAGCATGCAAACTACAAGATAGATATTTTAAAATTTAGGCACAAGATGGTCAAGGACACTTGCCTTGCTGCTCTTGGGAGTAAAAGTCGACGGTCTCGAATTCCTGCTGTTGGAAGTCTTCGACGAACTGCGGCTCCAAGACGAAGTTGCCTATCGCACGAAAACACAAACAATCAATCAATGCGACAAAATAGAACAAGATCAGTACGAGCATGTCATGAATGCATAGGTTATTTCGATAAAATCGTTTTGGTATATTATTTACTGAAATCGGAGTTACGGTGCAAAAGTTATAGCATTTATATGGTTTAGATACAAATCTGTAATTAATAATTAAATACTGAGGACCTATCTGTAATTTACAAAATTATTTGAGAATTAAAATGTAAATTCGGAAAAGTTCAAGGGTTTAAATGTAAAATTGACATTAGGTAACTTATAATTCAAAATAAGTATAGGGTCTTTTCTGAAAAATTGTCATAATAAATTATTAATTATTATAATTAATTATTAAGTAACTATTATAATTAATTATTAAATAATAATTATAATTAATTTCCAGATGGATAATATTATTAATTATATAATTATAGATTAATCTAAAATTAATTAACCTAATGTCTAATTAATTTTTAATTAATCGAGTGTTGATGTCATGGTTACGCAATTAAGATTTGATTTATTTTTATTCGGAGAACTTGGTTTAATCTAGGCCCTTGATTTCAAGTTGAATGGATCGGATAATTTAAGATGACGTGGCTTAATCTGGTGTGTTGGATTCGGATTTGATGGATGAGATTATTCGAGCGACGTGGCACATTTTGGATGCTTGAATCTAGATCGGGCGGGCGAGACTTGATGGATCTATTAAAGGGGGGCTGATCTAATCTGATCCGTCTGATTTGAGTCGGACGGCCGAGGCTGATTGCTCCCGAGATGGCGGCTGGCCGGCTCGGCCCGAGGGCGCGGCGGCGCCATCCAATGAGCTCGCCCGGGCTCACCGCGGCACGGATCTTGATGGGGGTCGGCTTAAAACGACGAGGAGAGAGAGAGTAAGCTCACCGCGGGGTCGGTCGGGGGCGAGGGTGGCCAGAGAGGGGTGTGCGACAGCGAGGTGTCGGCTCCGAGGTTCGGCGAAGTCGAGGAGGCAGTCCAGGTGGTGACGCTCAACGGGAACCGATCGGGCGGGGGCAGTGCAGTGCTGGGGAGGCCGGCACGGGGTCGCGGAGGGTTGGGCGGCTTCGCACGGCGGCGCGACAGCGGTGGTTGCGGCGCTCGAGTTTTGGAGG
>BCLH01000572.1:75056-132408 GCA_001602315.1 Zoysia pacifica
TCGCGGAGGGTCGGGCGGCTTCGCACGGCGGCGCGACAGCGGTGGTTGCGGCGCTCGAGTTTTGGAGGAGAGAGAGAGCCGGGCGACGCGGTATTTAAAGGGGGAAGGGGGCGGCCAAGTCGAGGGTGGCGTGGGGCTCAATCCCCGTGGAAATCGAGCTGGTGGTTGGCGGCGCGAGCAGAGGAGGCGGCACGGCGGTTGTGGAGGCGCGCGGCGTTGGAGGAGGGGGATGACAGGGCGGTCCCGCGCGCTAGAGAGAGGAAGGAGAGGAGGGGCGCGCTGGGCCGGCTGGGAATGGGTCGCGCGGGGGGAGAGGGAGAGTGGGCTGGCGGGGAGGGAGGAGGGAGTGGGAGAGGGAGAGAGGCCCGGTAGAGTTGGGAATTTCCTTTTTATTCTTTATTTCTTTCTTTCTATTTCTTTTAATTGTTTTCTTTATTTCCAAAAATTATTGATTAATTATTTATTCACGCAATATTTATTTAATTGATTTTCATTGACATGAAATGATATGGATGCAACCTTAGCAATTTATTTGAAAAAAATTTTCATTCTAATCGAAATTGTGAAATGCATTTAAAATTTCAAAATTTTACTATTTTGGAATTGTTGAATTTTTTTAGGTTGTTACAACAATGCCGTATGTGTAAAAGGAGAAAGCTTTTGAATGTTACTAGTGCATTAGTTGATAGTGCTTTAACTTAGTGGCAATGTTTATATATGACTAAAAAATTTCCTCGGACATGAAGTGATACTAAAATTTTAATGAGAGAAACTTTTGTTGATACATCTTCTGAACCTATGTCTAGTTGCAATGTACCTCCTATTGCACCTAACATTTTGCAGAAGATTGAGATCAATCAAGAGGATGAAAGTGACACATGCATAGAGAAAGAAGAGATACATAATGTTTGAAAAAGGGTTAACTACTAGATCACGAGTCGCTACCTTTTGTGAACATTACTCTTTTGTTTCTTCTTTGGAACCATTCAAGGTAGAAGATGCACTTCGTGATCCGGATTGGGTGATGGCCATGGAAGAATAGTTAAACAACTTCAAGAGGAATGAAGTCTGATCCTTGGTGGAGCGTCCAAGTCAAAATGTTGTGGGCACTAAATAGGTCTTCCGTAACAAACAAGATGAGCATTGTAACAGCCCAGGCCCAAATACGGCTCATGCCCTATGCACATGTGCGTGGGCCACACCAACACAGCAACCCACTTACGCTTTCATCCTTGCTTCGCGTAAAAGGGTTAACCTGAGGTTACTATGCTTTAGATCTTTGGCTATTTAAGTTGGTCCATCCCTCTTTGAACTAGCAAGGTAGGACTAATCTCGTGGTCCCCCGCCCCACAAGCCACAGGAGTTGGGCCCCTTCCCTTAGGCCTCACAAGCATGGAGTCGTGACAAGGAACAAGGCAAGGCTTGTGGCAAAAGGTTATTCACAAGTTAAAGGTTTGAATTTTAATGAAACCTTTGCCCCCGTAGCTAGGCTTGAGTCAGTTTATATATTACTTGCCTATGTTACTCACCGTAATTTCAAGCTATATCAAATGGACGTGAAAAGTGCATCCCTCAACGGGCCAATCATGAAAGAAGTGTACGTGGAGCAACCACCAGGCTTTGAAGATGAAGAGTATCCTAACCACGTTTACAAACTCCATAAGGTGCTCTATGGGCTTAAGCAAGCTCCTAGAGCATGGTATGAATGCCTTTGGGACTTCCTCATTGAAAGTGGTTTTACAAATAGAAAAGCCGATTCCACTCTCTCCACAAAAAGAGTTGACAATGATTTATTTGTGTACCAAATATATGTTGATGACATAATATTTCATTCTACTAACAAAGCTTTTTGTGATGAATTTAGCAAGATCATGATCGAAAGATTTGAAATGTCAATGACGGGGGAGTTGACGTTCTTTCTTGGCTTTCAAGTGAAGCAACTCAAGGAAGGAATGTTCATATGTCAAACTAAGTACACCCATGACATTCTCAAAAAGTTCAAGATGGCGGATGCTAAACCTATCAAGAATCTCATGGGGACAAATTGCCATCTTGATCTTGACTTCGGTGGAAAATCTGTGGATCAAAAGGTATAATATCGCTCCATGATTGGATCTCTGCCTTACCTTTATGCATCTAGGCCCGATATCATGCTTAATGTGTGTATATGTGCAAGATTTTAAGCTGCTTCAAAGGAGTGCCATTTAAGGGCCATTAAGAGAATCTTAAGATATTTAGTTCACACACCAAACCTAGGGCTTTGGTATCCAAAGGGTTCCGCTTTTAATGTCATTGGATATTCCGATGCGGATTATGCCGGAGGGCCGAATGCAAAGTGGATAGTAAGAGCACATCAGAGACTTGCCAATTTTTGAAAAGGTCCCTAGTATCATGGTCATCCTAGAAACAAAACTCCGTTGTCCTACTCACTGCCGAAGCTGAGTACATAGCTGCGGGTAGCTGTTGCGCCCAATTGCTATGGATGAGGCAAACCCTATGTGACAATGAGAACAAAGTCCCTCTCCTATGTGACAATGAGAGTGCTATTAAAATTGCTAATAATCTTTGTGATCATAACCACACAAAGCACATAGATATCCAGCACCATTTCTTGAGAGATATTATCTAAAGGGGGTTATAGAGATATTCTATGTACCTACCAAAGACTAATTGGCCGATATTTTCACCAAGCCTCTAGATGAGAAGTGCTTTTGTGAGCTTAGGAGTGAGTTTAATATCATAGATTCTCAAAATGTGTCTTGAAGTAATGCACATCTGCCTGTTGTCTTCTCTTTGATTGAAAAACAAAAGATCTGTGAAAACATTGAGTGATTTTCAAAACTATTTTATTCATTCTTGCCATTTTTGGCATACATACGGACTATAGTGATTATTGTTATTGAAATGTTGATTGTTGGCTAATCACCATTAGTTAAGATCTTAATATAAGTCTCACTCCATCTATCATCTTTCGATCATCAAAATCCGCCTAAAATCCAAGTCCGAAATTCATTCCAGAGGACCCCCTACCGAAATCTTTGGCCCCTAGCCGGAATCTCCTGCGTGGGAGTCTCTGGCCTCTGGCCAGACTCTCCGGGGTCCTCAGGTATTTAAGAGGTACAACCGTTGCCAGGGTTCTTTTTAGAACCCTAGCGCCTCTAAACCAGCCCAAATCACCACCTCTCTTCACTTGTTCGAATCTTGGACTTTGGAGTGGGATTTCTACAGGAAATCACTTCCCCAATCCTTCTCTGGAGTCTCCGATCATCAACCGGTCATTTTCTCAAGTTTTTGGAGGTAATCTCATTTTGCCGATCTCTCTCCCTAGAAGGTTTTAGGTTGTTCCAATGCTTCTAATCTTGGTACCACATGTTTCTAAGGCAATTCTAGTGATTTGGTAGCTTTCCCATGGCTAAAACCGTAGATCCACCGAAATCTTCATTCAAACTTGTTTTAGCCTGATCTTCTTTTCTAGTAAGTTTTGGACGACAACTCTTTGACAAAGTTGTGTGTATGAACACCTAGAACCACCACCAAAAAACATCCTTTGATTCCCCAAGTTTTTGGCGTCGATCCAAACAGAACTCGATCTGGCCGGAGTGTCCGGCTACTGGCTGGAGTCTCCGGTGCCGGAGTCTCTGGCCCCTGGCTGGACACTCCGACCTTGCCTGTTCTGTTCCTTCTTTCCAAGTTCAATTCAAAACTTCGTTTAGCTTCTTCACTTCAAATGGGTTCTTTATTGCTTGTAAATCTCTTCTTTGACCGATGCCTCGTACCAAGAATGTTAAAGGGAGTAGCTCCTCTAGTGAAGAGGAGATAGCTCCGGTGCGAAGTCCTTTGGTCAAGAGGAAGAGGCAGCCCAGTCGTACCTCCAGTGGCATTGTGATTCGGGATCCTCTAGTGAGTGGTTCATCTCAGCCTGCCTCAAAGAAGTCTGCTCACCCAAAAGCCAAAGGAAAAGGGAAACCCAAAGGAAAAGGAAAAGGGCCTATGGGTGGGCCAACTGATCCAGCTGAGTCAACGAGGCAGCACAAGGGTACATGTCCTCTCAAGCGTAATATTGTCTACCGAGTGCATTACCCCAAGGTGGAGTACCCTCCAACTGTCGACCCCATGATGATGGTAGACTACAAGCGGGGTAAACATGATTTGATGCCCAAGAGACTGGAGGACCCCTACTTGTAGGAGACTAAGGATGGCGTTGCAGATCATCAGTCCCCAACATGTTTCAGCTTGATTGGTACAGATCCGTGATCTATGACAAGAAGAAGAACAGGATCACTCTGATGAAATGGATTGACTGGGACTACATAGAGAAAAAGAAGGATTTAGTGTTTGATGAGGTGATCACAATGTGTGAAGCCAGGAATGTAGGATTCAAGCATGGATGAAATGACGAGCTCATAGCTCAGTTTTATTCCACACTATGGATCAATCATAGTGGCGATGACGAGATGCTGCATTGGAGCCTTGAAGGCAATTGTTTTCGTGCATCTCACCGGTTCTTTGCTTCATTTCTTGGATTTGATGATGAAGATCTTGCTAAGAAGAATATTCATGGCGGAAGGACATTGAACAATGAGGAAATCACTTTCATGTATGACTGTGACTTTGGGCCTCCTATCTATGGGATGGTTCATGGTATGGCTCCCTACTATAAGATCCTCACAGCTCATTTTTGTCACGCAGTAGATCGCAAGAGTGGTGATGCTACCAGTGTCTTGCACAACATGAAGACTTTGCTCTCTTATATACAAGACCACCCGGACAAAGAAAAGGGATTTAGTGTGTTTATGTTCATCTACTCATCCATCATCGAGAACTCCATCTCTCCCACAAAGAGTTGTGGATATGCTCCCTATATCATGGCACTCACTGAGCAGGCCTGTGGCCATGGGCTCTCTCTTGACAAAGTCCATAGTCCCTACAGATTCCACCCCATCAAGATATTGTTCCTTCTTCTCGTGCTGATTCTCCAGTTGGAGGAACTTCCACTTCCACTAGGTCTTGCCAAGCCTCGAGGAAGAAGAGCTCCTTATCTCTAGAGCTCTTTGATCAATCTTCAACTTTTGCTCCTCCCAAGCAAGAAAATCTGAGAAGCACTTTCAGAGGTCTTATGAGTGCTTCTCTTATCTTGAGGACAAGGTTCAAAGGCTTGGTGCTCAAGCTTCTCTTCAGTTCACTCCTCCTCGTGAGTACTCTCCACCCTCTTCTTTTGAGCCGGAGCTGAATCCTTGGGCTCCATATCGTCTTGCACAGGAGGTTGCTAGAGAAGCTGAAGATCCAAGTGAGGAAGTTGATCCGGAATATGAAGAAAAAGAAGAAGATGATGGTGACGATGGCGATGATAGGGATGACGGCAGTGACGGTGGTGGTGCTGAAATTGAAGACTATGAGTTCTATTGAGCTTCACTTCAATTCTTTTCTCCTTTTTGGCGATGTGATGCCAAAGGGGGAGAAGTAGTTATCTTCTTTGTTATCCATTTCGAGTGTGTGTGAGACTTGTGTTAAGACTATTTCGATGATTGTAATCTTAAGACCTTGTACCTTTATTATCATGTATGGTTGTATTGGTGCTTGTTTACTTTCTCGCTTTGCATTTGTGTGATTATAACCTGTCATGAGCATCACATATATTCATTGTTGTCACACATACTAGTTGCACCCCACGGATGCATTGATATAGAGGGAGCCCTCACAATTTTTATCTTTGCAATATGTGTATTTTGGCTTGTCACGCATATCTTGTTCTATATGCACACATTGAGGGGGAGCTCACTATACCAAAGCATCTAAAACTTTGTTTTTATATCTCTTGAAGCTTTAATTGTGTTGTCATCAATCACCAAAAAGGGGAGATTATTAGTGCATCTAGGCCTCTTGTGAGTTTTGGTGATAAATGACAACATAATTAAAGAGCTAACGTGATCTATTGAGTTTTATGAAGAACTGCAGGTAATCAAAAAGAGAGAAAAGAAGAGACGTGTCTAAAGCGGAGCTTATTGAAGATTCTTATTGTTTATTTTCATCTTTGAGTTTCGGCATGTCGTACTATTAAGAGGGACGGGAAATAAAGTGGAAAACCGAATCAAATGCTCAAAATCCCAGCCATAACATTATTTCCAGAACACTCTTGGCCGGAGTGTTCGGCCCCAGGCCGGAGACTACGGCCCATTTTGTTTGAGTCCAGAGAACCCCTTGCCGGAGTGTTTACTCTGGCCAGACTCCGGGCCTTTTCCTTGGATTCCAGAGAACCCCTCACTGGAGTGTCCGACCTTGGGCCGAAGACTACGGGCATTTTATTCTAGACTCCAGAACACCCCTTGCCGGAGTGTCTGGCCCCTGGGTCGGAGACTTCGGGTATTTTTCACCGTGTCTTGTACACCCCTGGTCGGACTGTTCGGCCCCTGGCTGGAGACTTCGACGTTTGAATTTTGCCTCCTTGACACATGTCGGAGTGTCCGGCCTGGAGCCAGAGACTCCGGTGGTTCTGACACCCCAATGACTCTTTTAGAGGTGTGGAGTATAAAACACTCCCCCCAAAGGGCAGAACTATCTCTTAGCCTCATTTTTGACCTGAACACACTTGAGCTCATTCTCACTCTCACACTCTTGCTAAGGCTTCCTTGTTTAGATTTGAGAAAGGGAGGTGAGAGGGCAATCTTTCAAAGGCTTTGAGAGCACCCCTTTGATTCCAACAAGCATTTGTGGAGGTGGAAATTTGATTTCGCGTTTGTTCCTCTTGGAGCTTCAAGCTCCTAGACGACTAGGCATACTCAGGAGCTCTCAACTCGTGTGGTGCAGCCCTGAGAAGTTTGTATTACCCTCCCCAAAAGGATTTGATAGTGAAGCACTCATCTCGACCTTGGTGGTCGTCTTGAGAGAGAAAAAGGGTTGAGTAAAACCCGGTTCTTTGTGAACCTCTCAACGGAGACATAGGATCCTTAGTGAATCTAAACTCCAGGATAAATCTTTGTGTCTCCGTGTGCTTCTTGTTTTCTACTGGTTTACGATGTATTACTTGCTTTATTTACATTTCGGCATCGATCTATTAGGGTAGCTTGTTCTAGTCTTATTTACTTGTTCTTGCTTGTTCTAATACTTCCGCTTTATCTTTTGGTTCAAATAAATTTGATAGCTCTAGCTTAATATTCCTACATTCGAGTTCACAGTGTTTGCCAGAGTGTCCGACCAGTGGCCGAAGTGTCCGGGGGACTTATAGTTTGTTTAAGTCTTAACTTGCAGAAAATTTTTAGGTTGGCCTATTCACCCTCTCTAGGCCACTTTCAATTGATATCAGAGCCAAATTCTCCGAATAGAGCTTAACCGCTTGGGAGACAATGAATGGTCTAAGGGAAACTAGTCAAGCGAGCGAGGAATCAAGCGAAGAAATTGAACTATCTTCTTCGAGTGAGAATAATGTAAAATCCTTGTGGCTCCTCAAGAGGAAGGCCAAAGAAGAGAAGAAAAAAAAGAAGAAGCGAGTTAAAAAGGACTATTCTAAAACCCCCTTCAATTATTTTCGATAAACCCATTTGCCAGCACAAGAGCTCCTGATGATTTAGATTGTCTAGCCATTCACGGTCTGGGGGCTCGACATCCTCGAGCCTTTCTAAAAAGCTCCCTTGGGCTGCACTCATCTCTTCGTTGCCGTCGACAAGTTTACTAAATGGATAGAAGCCAAGCCAGCCCCGAGCGTATCGGACAGACGAGCCATCAACTTCATCTATGACATCATTTGCCGGTTTGGGGTGCGGAACTCTATCATCACCGACAACGGTCGACAATTCACTGACCGAGAATTCCATGACTTCTACCACGAGTGCCACATCTGACTCAACTTTGCCTCTGTAGCTCACTTGAGAACCGACGGTCAGGTCGAGCGTGCCAATGGGATGGTGCTCGAGGGGCGGTGTCACATTCTCCTTGGGCCTTCACCATCTCTTGACTGAAGTGATGTGCTTCATTTTGAGATGTGTCCGGATGGAGCGCGACGCCGTAGAGGAAGAGGAGGTTGCAGATGAAGTCGCAGAAGGGAGCGGGAGTCCACACTCATGGAAGCCAAGAAGCTCACGATCTCATTGGCAACTGGCGATGGGATGCCCTCATCCCTCGGAGCATGCCAGTTTAGCAGTGCCTGTTGTTGAAGGATGTCCGCCTTTGAGAGGGCATCAAGCTCCTCATCGGTAACATGGGACCTCTACCAGGATGAAGTGGAAGCAGCCATGGCGACGGCTGCGACGAGTCAAAAAGCAGGGCAAGCAATGCCGGAAGCGAAGGCGAAAGCAATGAAGGGCTCAGGTGAATGGGATTTTGAAACAGTCTCACCCCTTTTTTCTTTATAAAGGAAACACGAACGGTTTCACCACCGCCTCGCCACCGCTTGACGGGACATGCACATTTATCCCAGCATGATGGCACACTTAAACCGTCAGACACCCATGTTTCTCGAAACCTCACCCACTGACAAGTGGGCCAGGATGGCAAAATGGAAATCTCCGCCGCACTGATGTGACGTGCACCGCTTGGCAGCAGGGTTAAATGTCTGCAGCACGCCTTGAGAACTATGCCCATGAAGCATCGCATCCAAGTCTCCATCTGACCAGCGCATCTTGGCCAACCAAGCCCGCTCCTTCGCTTGATTTTCCAACAATTGGTGATTTTCCAAGGTACCCGACCAATCCGTTTGGTCCAACCTGCGCTTACCGTGCTGATCATGGTGAACGACCGATACAACCGGACGAAACCTAGGCACGAGTGTTGATCACGGAAAACCGGCCAGCCCCACTGGACCGACCTAGACACTCAAAACTCCCCTCGAGATTGGTCATGAACCAACTCGAATCCCAACCATCAACAGTTGGGCGATTCAAATCTTTTCCCAATGCTAATCGAACAAACGTGGGGGATCCGTTCCCCCATTGAAAAGGGCTCCGATCTAATGAAACGGCTGACGGAAGCCTAATATTTCTGCCCAACCCTGGTCGGCAGTTTGCTTGAGGATACGTTCCTTAGTGAAAGGGTTCCAACCCAACGAAGTGGCGAGCAAAAGCCGAATTAGCTTGTCCGACCATGGACCAATATGCACACGAGGATATGCTCCTCATCAAGTGGGGTCTGACCCGCGAACCGATTACCCACAAATCCAAATTATGAAACCGACCCATGAGGGCCAAAGTTCTTTAAAGGCACTCACAGACATTGGAAGATCCTCGACTGACCCTTCGGATCGCTCGGAGGCTCGAAGGCTACACCCTGTGGGCGCGCTCGCGCACACCCACAGGAACAAATATCAAAGATCGAAGTTCAAACCTTTGACTGACCCTTCGGATCGCCCGAGAGCTCGAGGGCTACGCTCTGTGGGCGTGCTCGCACGCACCCATAGGAGCCTACATCGAAGATTGAAGTTCAGAAGCCCCGACTGACCCTACAGATCGCCCGGAGGCTCAGGGGCTACGCCTTACGGGCACGCTTGCGAGCACCCATAGGACCAACCACTATGGGTTGGTAGAAGCACGAAGATGTTCTCTGCTTAGTCCCACGCCGCCTCAAGAGAGTTACAAATGGTGCGTGACTCGAGGGCAATTGTCGGGATCATATACTTCGAGTATCCATGATTCCGACCCAGTTCACAGAAGCAACTACCAAGGATAGCCCATTACCTTGCAGGCCGCCAGATGACTCCACCAGGTCAAGGCCCATCCGACCCTTGGAGGTCGGATGCTACACCACCTAACTTACCCATCTGACCTCCGAGTCGAGCAACCGCCTTACCAGTCCAACCCTTGGGTCAGGCAACCGCCTCCAGCGACCAGCCCCCGACAGTATGAAAGATTTCTGACACTGTGTAGCATACGCTGTTTGCTGGATGTAAACGATAAGTTAGCTTTGTCCCTCCAGCGCTGGGCAAAGGATGAAGAGAAGGACAATGACAAGACGACCTAGCATCCAAAAGCCGTCAGGGAATAAACTTCGAGATGCTCACGGCCCCGCCCAACAGAGGGCCACCCAAATTCGTTGGCTCCAAGCCATTGTAACCCCAGTCCAACCCTCTATATAAGGATGCGCCAGGGACCTTAGACAACATGATAGACATCACATGATTTCACACCACACACACTCAGAGACGTAGGGTATTATGTAGGGTATTACATTGATCGAGCAAGAACCCCTGCCTCGTTGTAGTCCTCATACGATCAAGTAATTCGCTTTCCCAATCCTGGACGTAGGGTATTACGTCTCCGTGACGACCCGAAGCAGGCATAATCTCCTGAGCCAAACTAATTTTAATACCTTCCTGTGCATATGTTTTGTTCTGAAATAAATGTTTTTCAAAATCACTAGTTATATCTGAAACATTTGAGCTCTCGCTTCTTACTAATTGTACTTGTGTGTACCTGTTTCACATATTAGATTTTGCTCAAGTACTAGTTAACTACTCCCTCCGTCCTATAAAGATTGTAATTCTAGGTTTGGTCAAACCTGATTTTTACCAAATACTTTTATAGTTTCAACCAATTTAATTATGTAAGACTTGTACTTTTAAATTCATCATGAGAAATATTTTTCATAACATATAAATTTTATGCTGTTTATGTCTATCAAATTTACAAATCTCTAGTCGAAGTTAGATTTTACCAACCTTGAAATACATTATTTTTGGGATGAAGGAGTACCTAGTTATCTGAAACATGTTTCAGGGTAAACAGTCTGACATGATTATCTCTGTCCAACTTCTATCACTTATCAATTGCTCAGCTGCTTTCTCTATTTCCGATCAATTGCTCAACTTTCTCTGTTTCCCAATTTGGTATTTGGGATTTGGGATTTGGGAAATGGAAGGTAGGAGTGGGATTCTGGAATAGAGTGGAAGATCTGTACTCCTAGTTCATCCACCTCATAAATCTCAGTCCTTAATTTATTTCCCTATCCTAATCCCATCTCTCATTTGCCATTTGCCATATGCCACATCAAACACTAGTGCACTAGAAATATAGCACGGCTTTTGCCGCGCCTGAAAACCCGCCCCTATGCATAATTTTTTATCAAATACACAGGAGATCTGCATATCTTTATATTAAGAAGAAGGGTAAGAACCATTACAACGAACAACAAACACCAATATCACTACACCATATCAAAACAATGATACAACACATACCAGAGCTCAATAACAGACATGACCACAACACAACCGCAAGACACTAGCCGTTAGGTAATGGGGCTGTGACAAGAGATAAACCTCGAGCTCTAACCATCGCCCAGCGCAAACATTTCTTCCCCTGCTTGGATTAGCACTCTTCCCATGCTAGGGTCATCACCATCGAAGACACAACCATTCTAGTGCTTCCAAAGAGTCCAAGCTCCCAAAACTATTAAGGAATTCAGCCCCTGCCACAATAAGCTAGTAATAGCTTCCAAGGAACACATTCACCAATCTTCAAAAGAAATTCTAGTTGCTTGCGGGGCCAAATCCAGCAAACCAAACTGCGCAAAGAGATTGTACAAGAACTCTCTAGCAAATACGCATGCCACCTGCAGTGGTTAATTATCTCTTCTTCTTGATCACAAAGAGGCATCTTTTTGCGTGATCTAAATCACATTTTCCCAAACGATCCACATTCCAACACCTATCATGTTGGATCAGTCAAATGTAGGAACATCATTTTGCTGGAGCCCATGTTTTACAAACCCTCTCCCAAGGACTTGGCAAATAAGTGGACTTGGTCGATTATTGACCCGATGAAGAAAACCACTAGAGGTGAACGTCTGTAAGGATCAAAGACACCGAGACGGGAGTTGAATCGGTGGACTTATAGAACTTAATTTCACGACAAACTTAAACTATTAGACTTGGTCACAAGTAACAAGAACAACCTACACAATTCTATTAGGCTAAGACCCCTAACAAAGCTAGTGCAAGGATAAAGATAACAAGCAAACACAAAACGATAGCCACCAAGAAGAATCATAAAGCAACTTATGACTCTGCTCAACAAGTATGAAATTTAGAAAGTAAAGAGAAGTTTAGAGAATGTTCAGCGATTTTTTCTGAGGTCTTGACAGGTTGGAGCCTTCCCCTAATCCTCATTGGAGTACTCCTGTCAGAGTACCGGAAATGGTGCTTCCTAGGGTACGCTTCACTCTCAGAGTGAAGTCACCAGTGACCCTGGCTGTAGCAAACAATACCCTCACGGAAGAGCAAACCTTCAAGTCTCGAGGGTTCCCTCTTGGTGTCCCTTTAGAGTGGGGGACTTGAAACCGCTCACAAACTTGGCGTCGTTTTCCATAATCTCTTCAGAAGCTCAAACACTGACTTCTAGCTGGTCTAGGATATCAAACCAAGAGTAGTAGGCAAAGATCACTCCTCTCAAAGCCCTACAAGCTCTAAAAGTGTATAAATGCTCCCATTCACTCTCCTACTAGCACAAAAGATCTCCAATTTTGTATTGTGCTCTCTTTTTGGTATCCCTTGGGCTCTCACAAATTTTCTCCAGCAATTCAAATCTCAGGCACACTGAAAAACATGCCCCTCCACTGTTTAAATGAGCTTCTAGACTAGAAACAACAGTTGAAACATGATGTTATAAAACTGACCGCTTTTTCAGTTAACAAACTGTCTAGTGCTCTCCACACCGGAGTGTCCGGTGACTCAATATTTCAGTAAACTAGGGAAACACCCTCTCTGAAATCTATTCTATATGACACCAAACTATCCGGTGCATACCTTCATCGGACTATCCGATGACTATCACTTCTAGACTTCGAGAGACACCTCTTCTGTACTTCATCTTCAGGCTCATCGGACTGTCTAGTCATTGGCCCATCGGACTGTTTGGTAACTTCATCACTTCAACTCTAGAAAGCACCTCTTCTGTACTTCAAACCTTTTGGCTCACAGAACTATCTGGTGACCTCATAGACTGTTCGGTGACTCTTCTGCAACTGAAACCTTGAGCTTTTTCTTCAACTTGACTTTGGCTTCGCTTCCTTCGCTTCCTCTACCATCTTTAGTGTGTTCTGAGGTAATTAAAAGCATTCATACCTCCTAACACCTATAAAACCTGAGAATGAATGACCTGACCCCCTTAGTAGTATCGGTGGTCCTATAGACTCTCTAGCTAGTCCTTAGCCTTGGTCCATAGATGCTCGGAACTTCTCATCTTAGGATCGTACTTGTCATCCATCGAAGAAGCCCACCATGTTGATGCAAAAAATGCCGGGTGGTACCTACTGTAAAAACTGTTACCTATGGTGCTCATTCAATAACCAAAATTCATTTATACCTTTTGGGGGACTTCAAAGGTTATGAAACTAATAACATCATCTACT
Source organism: Zoysia pacifica (assembly GCA_001602315.1). Classification (NCBI taxonomy): domain Eukaryota; kingdom Viridiplantae; phylum Streptophyta; class Magnoliopsida; order Poales; family Poaceae; genus Zoysia; species Zoysia pacifica. Next base: position 88,389 of record BCLH01000572.1, read on the forward strand.
CCAGAATGCAGCTCAAAATTGCATAAACAATCCCACAAGCGCAGAAAATCCACCAAAGCTCCAACTGTAAGAGAGCCCTGAATATCCAAAATCTAGGACCTGTGGAAAAGTGTTTCCTGAACAGTTCTGTTCTAAACTCTTTGCATAGGAATTAGGGCAAACAATCAAGGTGCTGGATCCTCAATCTGCTGCCCGTGCAACCACCGATCACTCCCAAACATGTTGTGGACACAATTACCAACATATATTATCACAACAACTAAGAAAAAAGACCACACTATTTAGGGAATTTGAATTTGGAAATGAGTCCAACGTGGTTCTGATTAGTTTTAAGCGCCAAAGCCACATCAATCTTAGGGCCCAGCAGCGATTTTTTAGATCAGAAAATCAAAGGACACCGAGCTCGATGGGGTGACAAACTTTACCCCAGCTACTAGGCATAGACCTCCTTTAGAATCCTTGCGACCCCTCCAGAGCAAACCTCTCCGAATCTTGTCAATGGCCTTGGTTGGCCAGAGAGGCAGATCAATATACATTGCTAAGTAGATCAGCATGGCAGTAAGAAGGTGTTGTACTAGCACTTTCCTTCCAGCCCATGTTAGGAGTTAAGCTTTCCATCCGGTGAGAGCTGATCCAGTATGCGGTCAATGATTAGCTTAACTTGATCCTTAGTTAATTTTGGAAGAGACAACAACAGCCACAAATAATGATACGGCAGAGTAGAAATCTCGCAAGGGAATAGCTGTTGCATGGTAACAATGCAATCATCACTCAAGTGTATAGGAGACATACTGCACTTCTGCACATTGGTCTTTAACCCTGATGCTTCCCAAAAATCTGCAGAATTTCCAAGGTGATGGCAACATCTGCTGTTTCAGGCTGAAGAAAGAGGACCACATCATCAGCATAATGCGAGAATTGTGATGAAACAATGAAGTGGATAGAGGTTGCGACAAGCTGGCCTCTAATGCGTTGGAAACTAGAGAACACAAGAGATCCATAATAAGAATGAAGAGAATGGTAGACAGAGGGTCCCCCTGCCGCAAACCACGCCCGTGATCTATCTGTTCACCTGTCGTACCATTGAGCAGGACTTGAGTGGATGAAGTGGACAACAACCCCACGAACGGCCAGGAAACACTGTCCAAGTCCTTCAAGATGTCCAATTTGATCAGAATACTAGATCATTTCTGCTGTTGTAAATACCTCATTGTTTCCTGAACTACTATGAAGTTATCCCGTATGAAGAGACCTTTGTAATTGCACTTTGATTGGTAGGACCCAAAATTCAGAAACTTCCTGCTCCAAACAGCCGAGATGGCAATCATGATGTCTTCCTTGATCGTTTCCCAACAAGACTTGAAAAAATAGATGTCAACCCATTTGGTCTGGTGGCTTTATCTAAGGGCAAATATTTGATTGTTCTCCAGACTTCTACCTCAGAAAAAGGAACTTCAAGATCAGCCAGGTCAAGAGGAGTGATACCTAGAAAATCCACATCAATAGCGTACGGCCTATCCATGGTGGACCCAAGCAAATTTGAATAGAAATCAACTAGCTACTGAAGTTCTTCCTTTTTTGATGCCAGGCATAAAAATGAAAAAGTTTAGCGTTAGCATCACAATCTCGCAGCCACCCTATTCTAGACCTTGTTCGAGCAATTGTTCTCTCAAGAGAGGAAAGAGTGAGACTGTGTTTATTAACTCTTAAGACCATTCTTCGACAAGATTTCTACCTGTGAAAGAGTATGGTTGCCTTGAGAAATCTCTAAACAATGCATGATCTCACGTGCAAGACTAAGAACATGACGTATGTTCTTATCACTCAAACTCTGGAGACCCTTTGCTACAGCTCTAAACTTTCTGTCCAATGTGATAAAAGGGCAAGAACCACCTGAAACAGAGGTCCAAGCTGCTGCCATTGCTTCTTGAAAACCTTCATTTTCGGCCAAAACGATTACAAAGCAAAACGCCACTGCCCTGGCTTATTGTCCCTAAGACCTAGAATCAAGGGACAATAATCAGAATCTGAAGTTGCTATGCGCTGTAGCATGGAATTAGGGAAAATATACTCCCAATCTAAAGAACATAACACTCTGTCTAGCTTCACCAATGTAGGATTTTTCTTGCGGGTTGGACCTTGCAACACCTCCTCTGACCAAGGCAGTTCGAGATCCTGAGCAGAGAGGGCATGAAGTTGAGCATGAGGACGTTTGATGCATTGTGCTGCATGGCCTGCATCAAAATTCTCCCCACAGTAGTAACATAGGTTGTTAGCACGGCGATGCTCTCTCAGTTGACGTTCCTTCCACAGATCACCCCAATAGCTGACGATCTGGAATCTGATTGAGGAGCTGCAGAAAAAGCACGACTAACAATCAGTGGCCGGACAGAGCGAGATTTTACGCGCTCAAGAACAACTTCCTAAATCTGGGCAAGTAGCACGGCACGATCAACAGTCTCAGGAACTTGAGCCAACACTTCACCCTTGATGTCATGTCGCAGCCCATCGATAAAATGAGAAACAAACAGAGTCTCATCTAGTACAACATTATGCATCACCACCTGGTAACGCACTGACTCGAAAGCAGACGCATAATCCTCAACTGAGCCCTCCTGCCACAGAGCTAACAGTGCAAGCATGTGCTTACGGTAATCATAGGCACCAAATTTCTGTTCCACGGAAGATATGAACTCCCCAATCCATATTACAGCTTATATACCTGGAGCCATTTAGTGGTGTTGCCTTCCATATGCAGCGAAGCCGCTGTTGTACACATGCACTCCTGAATGTGGAAGTAGTCCAAGCAGTTGTCGCGCCAAATCTGCAGGTCGGTTGCCATCGAAACGCGGGAACGACATCTTCGGCAACGGGTAGTATTAAGAAGGTCTTGATGAATCATGATGCTGGTGTAGACATTCTAGCAAATGGTTGGAGTACCGGTCGCAAGCCGGGTGTGGCGTGTGACGTGTTCCTTGGGGATCCTCTGTCAGATGGGCAGAGGGCAGCCTCGGTCGACGCGCTCTGCACCAGGAGCAGGGGAGGGACTGTGATGGTCGCTCCCCCGATCGTGCTGCTTCATCCATTCTACGGTCAGGCTCCTCACTACCTCACCATTGGATTCAACCCGTTTTGAGAGCAGATGGTGCCTCCCCATGGACTGCTCAATCACCTTGGATTTCAATTCCAACTGCACGAGAATGCGCTGCTGGGTGTTATAGGCGCCCGTGCGAACAGCAGGTTCATGTTCTCCAACAATTTGACCCAAGTTTGCGGCGTCCTTCGTCTGGGACTCAGTCATGGCGTCCAAGATGAACTGAGTCTGCACCGAAGGTCACGACACCGATTTCCTCTTATGTGCTGTGGTGAGCACTCCAATCGCGCTGCCGGGTGGAAGAACCAGGAGCAGAACACCGTGTGAGGAAGCGCCGTGTTCTCCCCAACGTACACCAATCGATTGAGGGCGCAAATAGAGGAACAAACGCTGCACGGAAGAGCCTGAATCTGATACCACCTGTTACGCCTCCCTTGGCTGCCAGCGGTGATGAACCAAGGTGTGAGAACGGCGAGCTTGGTTCACCGGCCAAACTCAAGAATGAGAGATGTAAGTTGGGATTTGGTGTCTGTATTACATTTTCATATCCTGCAGTTACAAAGGGGTGCTATTTATATAGCCCCATACCCCATATTACAGCTGTGTGAAGCTAAGAATTGTACCTAATCATAAACACAATGGCGCCAGCTCCTGGTTCTTATTCCCGCCATGCGCAATCATTCGAACAAGAAGGCACATTAGCTCAGCTAGATGATGGTGTAGCCGTTACACTCCTGCATATACCGCTGTGTACCGCCGTTGATGATGCGAATAACTCCAGTGGTTTTCCAGGTCAAGCAGCCGATGATTTCATATCTCTGTTGGGCATGCAACAAACAAGCGGCGTCCCTGCCAAATCCACGCGGAGATCACAGGCATGCAGCAAACTCTCAACAGCCATGCCACACGTCAAGATCAACAAACCCCGTATGTTTTGTTCTTGTCACAACTGCATGCAACAGAACGCCCTGTCTCCTGCTTATGTAAACTAGAGCTTCCAGCCGAGAAAGCAGGACGCACATCAGGCTGTTGGGCTCGTGCCACGAGCACGCACACCTCCATGTCGCCAGGCTGCTGGCACAGCATGCCAGAGGTGCACGCCACCGCTCACACTCATGCGCCAATGGTAAGAGAAGACTCCTGTGTCGTAGGGCTGAAGACATGGATATGTGAAAGCGCTGCCACCACACCTGCTGACACCGCCGATGGCATACATGCTTCCTTTGAAGTCGTCATTGCAAAGAACATCGAAGACCTATGGCTACGATCCATTGAGGAGTAGAGCATCAAAGACATATGGCTACGATCATTTGAAGAGTAGACCAACATGAGGCTACGATCCGTTGAGGAGTAGACCATCAAAGACAGAATGTTGATTCCATAATGCACTCTGGATAAGCAACCCTCTCATGGCCAAAGCCCAAAAACACAAAAGAGACATGTGTATGCCGATCCCTTGATGTGCTCTAGGTAAGCAACTTGCTCATGTGCAAGGGTCGAAGACATAGAAGAGTCCAAACAGATTATCACATGCTAATTCCATAATGCGCTCTGAGCAGGCAACTCGCTCATGTTCGAAGGAAGAAGACATAGAAGAGGCCAGCATGCTGATCCCAAGATGCGTCTAGGTAGGAAACTTGCTAATGTTTGAATGACGAAGACATAGAAGAGGCCAGAATGCTGATTCCATGATGCGTTCTAGTTAAGCAACCCGCTCATGTTCGAAGGACAAAGGTGCGGAAGATAATTATGTGCAGACAATTTATCATATGCTAGAATGCCGATCCCATGATGCTCTCGGGTAAGCAACCAGCTCATGTCCCATGCCTGAGGGCACTGAACAGTTTCGGGGTCCGGACAGCTTGATCATATGCTGAATTTCGGAGACAAAATGGACAATCAACTCACTTTAGTTCAAGTCAACAAACAGGTCTATTTATTTGTTAAAAACCTCTCATAGCAAGCATCGTCGAAGCAAGTGAAAGAAAAAACAAATATATGCAACATGCATACACTCATCATCATCATCATCACACATCTAGTACTGACAAGGCTAGATGGAACTTTTGCAAGTAATGATGAGACTTGTCACTATTCCATCAACATGTCCCATGCAACATGATTGGACACACTGCCAGGCACCGACGAGGCGAAAGCAACACACCATCTGAGGAGATGAAGAATGGCGTACGCATGATTGGTCACCGCTGAGGCGAAGATCTTCCTATTCATCAACATATTCTGTTTACATCCGACACGGTGATGGCACTGTTGTGACTGGTTTCGCATCACATGCATTTCACTATCATATATTGTGGACGCATTTCACTATCATATATTGTGGACGAGCAACATTCTACATGAAGACACGACCATTGTGCGTAGCTTAATCGGATGTTTTCTATGGATTCATTCAGTAGATGTAAGTAACCGGGCAAGCCCTGCATGGCCCGGGGAATCAGCGGACTATGCAATCAGATTTCTCTTTAAGCACGACGCAGAAGACAAAGGAAGACAAAGCTATGTTGGGATTATGTATTTTGTAACCTCAGTGATCATATATATGTTGTAACCACAGTGATCAATGAAATATATGGTTCCTGCCAGCTATTTTTATATTTTTGTCTTCATTTCGTTTTCACCAACATGCATGCATCAAGGCTTTTCACCTTGTAGAGGAGACCTTCAAGCTCCTACTGAAGATGATGACAGTCCAGAGTTGTGGCAGGTTGATAGGTGCCCTGGTTTGATCTTGGTACTTTTCGCTGAACACAATACTAGGCGCTGACCACTAGCGGCATGGCTAGGATTTTGGGTGTTTTAATCGATTTCTTCGTGCCCCTTGATCGAGATCTCCTGATGTGACATCCTGCAAAATAGGTCCAAGCAACCCCACTTGGGCGGGGTAAAGAACACCGCTTAAGTGCAAGCACTATTCTAAGGGAACTCTATATGCAAGGAATAAATTCTCAGTGTGTGAAATGGAGTGGAGACTCAAAAGGGGAGAAATGGAAGTGAGTGTGTGAAGTGGACTCACCCCCACCCCTCTATTTATAGATGGAACCCCTCTGAACTTGGCATGCACTCAACATCTGGAAGTTCACTTCTCCCGCGAAAATCTTCGCCTGAAAGACCGGGCAGCCAAGACATGGCACCAGTGGGCCAATTGTCAAGTCGGCCGACCGGCTGGTGGTTCCATTCGGGCCCAATATTGGTCGGTTTGCTCCCTTGGTCAAGTGGTTTCCAAAATTGAGGGAATTTTGTGTGTTACAGGTAGCTAGATTCTAGAGCTATATTCTAAGAGGAATTCTTATGCAAAATAAATTCTAAAAATACAAACATGATTGGAAAAATTCAAATATGCTCATCCAATAGGCAATTAAACTTGAAAAATTCAAACATGATAATTTTTAATGGAAATATGAGGTAAATACCAAGTTCCATCATTTGAGTTCGACAAGCGGGGACTCTTCTCCTTCATTCTTAGCTTGATGCGATCTCGACCGTTGGAGAAGATGACTCGAACCATTGCTCGTTCATTACTCGCTAAACTTGTTTTGTCCTTTTTTCTTTGGGGGTGGCGATGTGATGAATACTTTGGACTTCGGGGCCTTTGGGGTCACCCCCTTCTTCTTCCTTCATGTGAGTCCCATTTCCTGGATGTTGGCTTCATCTAAGAAGTCCTTCATAATTGCAGCCAGGTTGTTATTCTTAGTTGAAATGACTTCAATTCCTGGATGTTCTAAATATTTGGTCCGCACTTGATCTTGATCATGTTGCATTGCTCGGGTCCAGGTTGGAACGTGAACTTTTCCTCCTTCCGATTAATGCGGAGACGGATTTCTCCGGCACCTACATTGATGCGTGTATCCACTGTACTCAAAAATGGGCGGCTAAGGATAAGTAGAGTTTCCTTGTCCACATCCATATCGAGTACTACAAAGTCCGTAGGGACGAAGCAACCCCGGATTTTCACTAGACTATATTCGACGATTCCTGCTGAATAATAGACTGACAAATCAGCTAGCTGCAAACACATCTGAGTCGGGGAGAGCTCGGTGTAGTTGAGCTTATCAAAGACCACCATGGGCAAAACACTATTGCTAGCTCCATGGACACAAAGGGCTTGGTTGAAGTGTTGTGTTCCAATTGAACAATTGATGGTTGGGCACCCTAGACCCTTCTTTTTCGAAAGCTAATTGAGTATGGTGGCACTAAACTCTCCTGTTAGCTTGACAACCTTTGTGGTGGGCAGTGGCCGCTTGTTACTCAAAATGTCCTTCAGATAGCGGACATAGATATGAACTTGCATGGCATCTAAAAGCAGGACATTGGTGGGGATTTTCAGAATGACTTCTACAAAGCAGGCAAATTGCTCATCCATCGTCGGCTTCCGGTTCTGGCGAGGGAAAGGCATCATGTTGGTATTGAAGTATTCTTGTGGTGCCATCTTTCCCTCAGGACATTTCTGCTCTCGGAGCTTCTTCTATTTTTTGTTAGAATATTTTTTTTCTCCTCTATCTCTACTTCTCTCTCCTCAAGACTAAGATATGGCAGATATCCGGTGGTCTTACCACTATGAATGGTCACTGCCTTGATATTTTCTAAGGATGTCTCGGGTTGCCCTGTAATCCTACCTACTTGAGTAGATGGAAATAAAGTAGCTAGCTGAGCCAGTTGAGTTTTTTCTAACATTTTATTAAAACTAAGCTGGTTTTTCATAGTGAAAGAAAATGTTTCTAACTTAGCATTGATGCTCTATATGATCTCATCATTAGCGGCAAGCCCCTTAGCAATGATTTCATTAATTTTAGCTTGGCCTGAGACAAGATATTTCAAAGATGGCTGGCTAAAATTGAAAGTATTAGGATTGCCGGTATTACCTCCTTGTAGTAAGGAGGTTGATTCCATCCTTGCCCTCCTTATGGACGATACCTGTTGTTATTGTTGTCCAGTATTGCCACAAACTTCACACATCATGTGAACGTCTAAGGCTTGGACGGATCCCATTTCCGTCATGTTATTGAGGTTCTTCAAAAGGAGATCCATCTTCACTGCAAGCATATCAACTTTTTTACAGGTATGCATACCTCGCTTTTTAGGATGAAGACGGTCATCACACCAAACTTGGTTGGCCACCATTAATGAGGACAACACGCCTTCCATTCTAACCATTGATGGACCAATCACTCGAGCCCATGCACTTGAAATAAATTACCTTATTCTACCTATGAATAATGGAGAGGACCCAAACGCAAGGGGAGTCACGCAGGAAGGTCTCGAACTGCTGAACAGTACCAACGTGTGTGCCCACCACGACCTCATACGAACTCCGATTTGGATCTGTAAGTACTTGTTCGAAAGCTCCTCACATCTACTTTCCAATGGATGCCTTCATACCACATTGGTGTTCATGTCAATTCTGATTTGAAAACAGAAGGTGCAGCGTCACCCAAACTTGGGTCGCCAACCCATGTATCAAGTTGAACCAATGGGGGGGCGCATTCTAGGGTTTGAGAACAACCCCAGCACCCATGTGGCCGTCCTCCTCCTATTTAAAGGCCTCAGTCACCATCAAAACAGTTGAGTTTTTTTGTTATAGTTTAGCTCTTGAGCAAACTTTTTGATCTTCAGTTGTGCCCAACGACCACCTGTTAGGTATTTTTTGACACTAGTTTCAGTTTGCTATCTTCTTCTTGCTTATTCTTAGATTACTTGTAAGAATTGATTTTCATGATCAAGTTGATCTTGTTGTTTCGACAAGGTCAATTACCATTCAGAATTGGTTCTGCGATTGCTAAGACACACACGACCTATTCATTTATAGTCGGATCGTGAGGGTCGACTCCACTAAATCGATAATCATCACCTTACCAAAAGATCATGCACTCAACTCCTATCAAGTGATATCAGATTTCAAATTCCTTAGTGACATCTACTCCTTCTCGTCTTTAGTTTTATTCTATTTTTCTGACTATCCACATAAAACCACAAAAATGTACACATATACGTCTTGCTATCCTAACCCTTTTGGTCTTTGCATCTTTGTTTTAGTATTTTGCTTTGTTGAGTTCATGTTGCATTTCATTGATTAGAGTTGTTGTTTCAACTACATTTTTACTTTCCACAATCATCTCATTCACCTTTCCATATTCGAAACACAATCTTTTACTTTGATTAAAATCCGAAAGCAATCTATAAAAGTAAGAAAGAATTAAAAACAACCCAAGAAAATGTGATCTACATAGAATCAGGTAAAAATCAAAGATCAGAAAAGAATCTCCAAGAATCAAGGCACAATCCACGAAATCAATCCAGATCCGAATTTGTTTGAAATAACAGATTTGGTGACTAGATTTTTGTTGCAGAAGAAAAGAGTCATAACTCTTTCATCTGTTCTTTGTTTGGAACATTTAAGCACATCTGGAAAGCTCAAGGGGTTATATTTCCAACAAATCCAACCTTGCTATAAAAATTCACCTGAGCGCATTGCAATCACAAAAGAGCTCTGACATATTTATCTAAGAAAAAGAACATATAGTCATGGTTTGAGTCTAGTTGCTGCATACTAGTTACGGGGAACTTGTTGCTTTGTAGTATCTTACCTTGTATAGTCAACTAGCGTCTCTCCTAGTACTTAGTATAAGAATCTTTCTGTGGCTTGCATTGAGGCATGTTTTTCTTAAAGCACTATTTGCTATGTTTTTTCTTTGTAGCAGCAACTCACACTGATATTTTAAGTACTTATTCAACATTGCATTTGCTGAATTGATTGTGCTAACCCTTGCTCTAAAGTGAAACTGCACTAGCTCAACAGATTTCTCTACTCCTTTAAAAGTGCCATTTGATGATGGTCACTTTTCTGCCAACTTGAAATTTGCACCGTTGGATCCACATCCAACGATGGTGGATGACTGCGTCGACATGTGGGCCCGCACCTCTGCCTCCATCGCCCCCATCCACCGTCACGGTCGCCACCCACCACCGACTGACGCCGTCGCCGCCACCCACCACCGTCTAACACCGCCACGCCAATACTGCCCCCGCCACCACTATCACCGCGCGAGGAACCCCGACAAGAACGAGGTGGCATCGCAGATCTAGAGAGCTCGGGTTGAGGACGCCGTCCTCACACCATCCCTCCTCTTGCCGTGATGGGCCCACCACCACTCATCATCTCCCTTTTGGCCGTACCCCGCACTCAGAACTGAGTACCTTGCTAAATGAGGGCTGCTTTCGATGCCGTAGTCCCTGCTCACAAGGCACAATCCACATCCAAGTCCATTGCCGTATTACATGCCCTGGGAAGATCGATCATCTCGATGCTTCTACAACCTTCTCCCCCTACACGGCTTCTTAGCTTCACCCTGTCTCATGAGCAAGGATACCGACTGCTACAGCACCTCCACATCCTCCTCCGTGCGGCTCTTCTCTAGTCTGCAGAACCTCCACTTCAGATACATCTTCAAGCTTCACCTCCACGACAGCCTGTCCTTGTCCAGTTATCCACCATTTCTGACAGCCAAACTCATCAGTGCCATCTCAAACTACTGTTTCTTTTACCTTTGGTAGGCTTTGATTGCTCGAAATAACTATTTTAGAGGCGGCCATTGAAATATGAAACTTATATCACAGGTTACAGAAAGACGAAAGAAAGGTTGGGATTTTTCTGTAGTGATCTGGTGGTAGCCTGAATTCATAGTATGTTTGTTACAGTTCTTAACTGAACCATTTCTCTTTTTTTTTTTTGAAAAAAAAATCAGGAACAATGGCGACGAAGGAGGAAGGGGCGAATGGAGGCGGCAGCCATGTACGGTGCGCGAGGAGGAAGGGGCGAACGGGGGACATTTAGAGGTGGTTTCTCAATCTACAGAGCTCCAGGTTTGTTCTCGTGCTGTACCCCGGCTTGCAATTAGCTCCAGGTTTGTTCTCGTGCTGTAGCCCCGGCTTGCTGTAAATTGCATTCATGGAATTCCAATTTGGCTACCCATTTGTTGTTTGGATCAGTAATCCTATTTGGCAGCTTCAACAATTAGTGATGGTTCAGTGTCTTGTAAGAAGCATCTATAACAATTGCATTGGCAGCTTCAACAATTAGTAACAACTTCAATCAAAGGGAGTACTTGTTTCTTCTCTCTTTGATCTATAGGAAGCATCTATTCTTATTGGCTTGGTTTAGCTGTTGCTTTTCTGAAGCTTCGCGGGGTCAAATTTTTGTTTATGGCTTCTATTCGAGAAGGGTAGTTGAAAGGATAGGAAATTTGGACTCTGTGAAAAAATGGGGATGCAGAACAGAGGCAATAAGTCACACTCCTGTGTTTTCTTAGGTTTCTCAACAGATACCTCATTGCTCACAGAGAGAAAAGAGGGGAGAAGAAGTTGTACAGCAATGATGCACGGGAATTCTTTAACCAAGTCTTGACGTGCAGCCCTTGCTGCCGTTCCTGATTCCTCTTGGCCTGTTTACGTGCTTCATCGAGGGGTGTCCGTGTTCCTGGTCGGTTGTGCCATTCTCCAACTGGGTTCCCCTTGCCGTTGCACTGAGAACAATTATTACAGGGCTTCTTGACATGTCAAGAAATGATTTTGCTTGTTGCAAATAAATCATTTTTTGAAGGAAGCAAATGTAGCTCCTAGATGTGCCTGACAGAGAATAAGCTTCAGGGTTTAGTGTGTCCTGAAATTGTTCTTTGAGATGGAGCCTTGACTGTATTTGCAGGACACCTGTGCAAAATTCCAGGGGAACAAGTAAAAAATTCTTCATATTTCAGTGGTAGTATGTCTCTGCATGTTATTTCATCTGAGTTGGAACTGATTGTGATGGATTTATCCCAAATTTAGATACCTTGCTGAATTGGTTGAAGCAGTCCTTGAAATGAGATTTCCACGATGCAATTTGTGACTTAGTGTAAATAATGTCTTTTCTTGATTTTGAAGTCCTGATCTGCCCTGTGGGTTGTGAACTGCTTAACAAAAATACATATACATCATTAGATCTCCATTACACACCAATCCAATATATCTTGCACCCGAAAGACCAATTACAAGAGTTAATTACACAGAATATATACACACAAGACTACAAGAACAAACATTTGTTTATCAGAAAACTACGAAACAAGTGAGTCATTCTTTTACGATCATCTTCACCCCGAGTGGTGGTGCCCCAGGTCTGCTGGAGACGCACAAGACCGTGGGTCGAAGGAGCCGGAGGCAGGGGAGGGAGGGACCGAGGGAGGCAAATCGGAGTAGTTGGGCAGAAACAACTGGAGAGGATGTGATGGAGGCAGAGGGGAAGAAGTCATCGGGAGGTCATCCCATGGTGAGATGGCGGTAACGAAGGGCTTTGTAGTGTCTCATATTCTACATGAATCTGAGTGCCGCAGATTTTTTTCCTCATGGCGAAGCACGGGCATTGAACTAGTTTATAGCAAATAGACTTATCTGACAATCGCTCCACCAATCTCCGCTGGTTGACACTATTGGCTGCAAATCACCCTTGCTTGTACGGTAAAAATTTGTAAGAACTTGATACTGATTCCCACGGAATGATCTACATCCTAATAGTTGCAGGGCACACATTTGTTTCTCTACTCTGTTGCTAACAATGGCAGGACCTTTGGAGGATTTTGACAAGACATATCAACAATCTCCTCGTAACAAGGGTATCATCATGCATTTTGAGGGGGAAATACGGCTGCAAGTCGATGGGTTAGTAAAAGATATTCATGTAACAAATGAGCACCTTGGTACGTGAAAACTAATCGAGTTGAAATAGGTATCACTCTTGTTGAAATGAAGACAGCACAAGCCACCACCAACGTCAACCTGGCGACAATCATGGCATGGCTTGAGGAGCTGTCCCTACAAATTGCAAATGTCGCCTAACACCATGCTACCCAGAGTGAGGTTGATGAACAAGCCAAAGCTGATTATGGTGGTGACACCGAGCAGAAACACCTTCCCCGCAATAACAATAATTGAGAACATCGTCGCCAAAATGCAAATTAGCATGGGATACCTCAACACCACAACCGTCGCGCGGTACGCAATCATGATGACTTATTTGTTAATGTGAAATTCTCTATACCTTTATTTAATGGAAAATATAATTCTTATGCTTATCTTGATTGGGAACTTCATGTTCATAAAAAATCTGCATGCAATGTTGTTCTCACTGTTTCACAAGTTAGGGCTGCTACTAGTGAGTTTACAGATTCTGCTTCCATTTGGTAGTGTTAACTTTGCAGCAAACTAATAAAATGTCCATCACTTGGGAAGCATTAAAAGCACTCATGCATCATAGATTTGTTCCCTCACACTATGCTTTAATCAAGGAACAAATTCTATTGAGGAGTATTTTCAGGAGCCACAGATTGCTATGCTGTAACAGTCCAGAATTTTCAAATTAATCAAAGTGGAGATTATCCCAAATTTCGTTCTGTTCGAATTTGAATTTCTCCTTTTAGTTTTTCTAGCGCCGGAATAATTTCAGTCCGTGGGCTTTTGTTGAGTTGAAGTTTCTTTCTTAAGCCTCAAGTTGATCCCCTCTCTAATATAAGTACCCCCCACATCCTATATCTCTTTTTCCTCAATCTTATCCCCTCCAACCAGTTTCCATTCTACCTTTCCTCCTTTCCAAGCGAGCGGCAGAGGAGATCGGGCGAGCGAGCGCCGTTGCAGCGTCGCGCCCAACCTTGCATCGAGTCGATCCGCTTCGCTTGGAGCCGCCTCCGTCCCGTGCGCGCTTGCTCGTGTCCCCATGTCGCTGTTCCGTCTCCGTTCCGCGTCGACCCCGCGAGCCGTCCCTGACCGGTTCCCGTCCCGCATTGTCGATCTCGACTTCGTTCGCGCGCCGTCTTCAGTTCCTGTCTCGCGTCGTTGTTCCCGTTTCCGTCCCACGTCACCGATCTTGACTCCGTCCGCGCGTCGTCTCCGGTTCCCGTCCCGCGCCTCCGTCCCGTTCGTGCGGAGTTCGAGGCCTCGTCTCGCGCCATCGCGTCGATCTCCATCCTCAACCGTGCGTCTCCAATTCCGTCAACCACCACCGATCTTCTGCGCCCTCTTCTGTGGCGAGCCATCAAAATTTCTCTCGTGTTTTTCCTCTTCAGTAGATCGTTGAGTTGTTGCTCGTGAGGATAGTTAGATGGAACAGCAGAGCCTCCCACGTATTCCTTTAGGCTAATCGATCCGCAATTAGTTTAGTTTCTCGTAGTCTAAATCTTCAGAAATTTTTGGGGAACTCCGTTTGGTCTCCAAAGATTTTCAAAATTGTTCCGTTAAATTTGTCTCATCAAGAACGTCGTGTAGAATTTTTCGGGGAATATTTTGAGCACGTTTAATGTAGCAATTTAAATTTGGATTTAATTATTTGAATTTAAATTATCGCGTACCTAGTGTCTCATCTCTGTTCATGTTGTTGTTTAGCTGGTGACCCCGACGAGGAGTATCACGAGCCTGCTTAGTTCGACAACCCGCATCTAGACTATGATCTCGAGCTTTGATAGGCAAGCCGCGTTCTTTGATTATTTTTGTATCTAGTATTTTAAACTGCATAATTTGTTTGTTACCATAATTTGCATGCCAACCGTTTTAAAATATGCTAGCAACATTTCTAAGCCGTGCCTATTTAATGTTTCATAAATATGAGCCCAAGGATTGCTTTTGAGTAATTACTTTATTTTTTGCTTAGCCATGCTTAGTCGCATTTATTTTTATTTCACACCTATCACTATAAAAATAGAATGTGTTAAATGATTTTGAACTGTGATTCAAATGCGTGAGTTTTGTAAATAACTATACAAAACTATTTAACAGGGGCAGGGTGAAGTATGAGGAGCTGGAGGACTTTTGGGAAGTCCCTGTGAGCGTACCTGTGGCGGGTACAACGGAAAGATCCGAGCTGAGATCTTTCCGTGAGTTGTTGGTTGCTGACGTTGAGGTTGAAGAGAGTGTATGCCCTGGCAATTAAAGACCGAGTCTTTTGAGCTTTGTACGCTCAGTCGACAACTATGCACACCACATTACCTTATATGGGCAGTGGTTTGATCTTTAAGGTTGCCGAGACTTGTTGTTTACCTGTGGGTTGACGGTGACATGTTAGTGTGGTGTAGAGCTATGACTTCCCACATGAGATCGAGATACCCCACCTGATCAGTGGTAGGCTTTACACAGCTCCAGGACCTGATTGCGTAGTCAATGGGGATCCTTATCCTGAAGGACGGGTAATGTCAGTTAAAGCTTGTCGACGGGTCTTATGTGATGGCACTTCTCGTGGGTCCAGGTGTATACACTCTGCAGAGTTACAGTCAATGTGCATTGTCACGTCCATTTCAAAGCACACCCTCTGAGTTGTACTCTTTGATGAGTAGTTTTGTTTTCTTCCCTCTTGTATTTCAAAATGTTTTTGACTTCGGTCTTTGAGCTGTGGCCAGGTGTGAAGGTTGCATCGGTATTTAAAATGAACCCTCGCCCAGGATAACGGAGATCTCTGCGGGGCAAGATAATAAAATTGGACAGTTTTAAAATAAAATTTTCTTGCATCTTTAAAATAAAATAAAATGTTTTAAACTTGCATTTAGCACTTGAGCCAGCCTTTACCCTTGAAACTATTTGCATGCATATATTGTTCATAGGTAGCACGCGGTTTGTTGAGTATTCGTACTCATGACTTTTTAATTTGTTGTTTACAGAGGATACCAACAGCTTCGACTTCGACCATGTCTCTGACGGACCGTGAAGTCAGCTCCTACGCTCAAGCGTGCCTATGTTGAGGAGGTTCGCTGCTGCAGTCATGATGATGCTTCCGTTGCTGCTTTTCTATGGATTTTTCGATAGTGATCGTTCTGCTCTGAGATGTTTCAGGTCTGCGTGGCGATGGACCCCTTTGGAGGATTGTATTTTAATAAATTTGCTTTGACTTGCTATTTTTTATTCTCGTTTCTTTTTTAATGTTTTTGATATAGTTTCTTGATTGATCGATTGTGATGTTGTGCTTGTCAACCTATTGGGATTGGCAAGATCACGGAAGATCGAGACTTATTGAAAGGTAAGAAAAACCCAATCGCTACATAATAAGGACATTTCATCATTGGATACACACGATGCTCCTCCACCTACCATAAATAGTCCAATCACAGGAGCCCGTGCACGACAATTGAATTTTGAGGTGAGCTTATTCTTAAACACAAGTCTTTCTTCATTTGAGAATAGATTGCTACCTAATAATTTTATCTTGATTAGAAACCTTGGAGAGGATCAAGAGAAGCATGAAGAAGGACTTGAAGATGTTTCGAACCAGCAAGACACGTTGAACTGCGGAGGAGATTCAACCCAATTCGGAGTCGAGTTATCCTCGGATTTCAGAGAGCAGTGTACACTAAAACGGACGCTTAGGTCGCATACGAGAGCCGTTTTAGACGTTTTAGATATGGTTGAAAAGCTAAGAAAATATCCTTTCCAACGGCATCAGTCTCATCTCCAAATTCGATCAGAATCAGCGGGAATCATTAAAACAAGAGGACATCAAAAAAACTTGCTGGGTGTTGCGACACTATCTTTTGGCCTTTGGGCCTTGTATATTTTTTAGGCCCATTAGTATTAGGATTTGCCCTTAAGGTCAACCTATACTTTATAAATTCAGTAGCCGTCGTCATTAGAGATAGGTTTTGATTAGTTTTCTCCTGTTTTTAAATAGTTTCGTCGTTTGACGGTTTGTTAGTTATTCAACTTTGTGATTCAATCTAGATTTCGCAAGTGAGTTGCGTTGTTCTTTGTTCTTGCTTGTGTTCTTCGATTCGCAGGCAAGGATTAGCATTCTTGGCGAGGTCAATCGTGTGTGCACGGTTGATAATCAGAGGAGAAGTGGTGCTGCGATTGCGAAGTTCGAATCGTGTTGATTTGAGGCCGAATCGATTGTGTATCGTATCTCCGTCAAATCGAGAGTTATCACGATCTGACGGAAGATCGAGAACCGCGTACACATCACTACATATGCTTTGTTGTGGCTTAGTTGTGAATAATGATGCAGCGATGGCACAGTTTTATGGTGGACTAAACTGTGACATTCAGAATATTCTTGATTACCATGACTATAACAATATCATGCGTTTATTCCATCTTGCTTAAAGCTAAACGTCAAGTGCAGTGATGCTAAAAGATGACACAAGCTAACTCTTTTGTAGGACAGACCACAACGTTCAAGTCGTTCACATCGTTGATGTCTTCTTCATAGTCAGCATCACCATCTCTAGCCAGCAATAAAGCACGAGTTTCAGCACATCATTTGTCCACTTCAACAATGACCAAACCTCCTCCAGGTAATTCAGTACCTAGCACCTCTGCTGCCTCCACAAGATGCACAAAAGACATTCAATGTCATCCATGCAAGGGCTATGAACATGTCATACGGGACAGTCCAAACAAGCATGTCCTAATTATTCATGATGATGATGAGTATTATTTAGCTAGCGATTTTGATGAAGACACATTTGCTATACTTGTCACTAACATTACAGGATAGGATGAAGAACAAGCTGTTGCTAATGATGCTGACAAGTATTTGAGCTTTGTTCTCCAACGTGTCCTTAGTACCATGTCGCTCCACAAGAACAAAACCAATGACATAATTTGTTTCACAATAAGAGCATCATTCAAGAGAAATCTATTTGCATCATCATTGATGGGGGAAGCTGTAACAACTTGGCAAACACATATATAGTCGAGAAACTTGATCTCCAGACTCGACCGCATCCCCGTCCATATCACATTCAATGGCTCAACCAAAGTGGTAAGATGAAGGTGACATACTCTGTACGTATCTACTTTGCTATGAGTTCGTATCATGATTATGTTGATTGCAATGTTGTTCCGATGCAAGCATGCTCTTTGCTGCTCGGTAGACCTTGGCAATACAATACTGATTGTGTGCAACATGGTCACACGAACCAATACTCACTCACCTTTAAGGGCAAAAAAATTATTTTACATCATTTGTGCCCAAAATAGATAATGAAAGTTGAACTTGCCTGATCGAACCGACAGAAAAAACATAGTGACTAGTCGATTGTGCAAAAAAAAATGCTGATCTTAACGAGTGCAATGATGCTAGGTTTACTTACTATGCTCCCATGTGTACACATGTGCTGTTCTCACTTGATGATGTGCCGCCTATTGTTGTATTACCTGTTGTTACCAAGCCTTTGCAGGAATTCTCTGATGTTTTTCTGAAAGATGTCCCTGCTGGTCTTCCTCCTCTTCGTGGCATTAAACACCAGATTGGTATCATTCTAAAGGTATCGTTTCCGAACCGCACGCCATACCACACTAACCCAAAGGAAGCGTAAAGAAATTCAGCATCAGGTGCAAGAATTACTTGATAAGGGATACATTCGTGAGTCTCTTAGTCCTTGTGTTGCTCTTTTTTTTAAGTGCCTAAGAAGGATGGCTCATGGCACATGTACGTCGACAGTCATGCCATTAATAACATAATAATTCACCATCATCACCTTATACCAAGGTTGGATGATATTCTTGATGAGCTAAGTGGCGTTGTTCTATCCTCTAAGGTTGATTTGTGTAGTAGGTATCATCCAATTTGCATTAAATTGGGGGTGAATGAAAAACAACTTTGAAAACAAAATTTAGTTTATATGAATGGTTGTTCATGCCTTTGGATTGACTAATGCTCCCAGAACTTTCATGAGATTAATAAATGAAGTTTTGTGGGCTTTCATAGGCAAGTTTGTGTTTGTTTATTTTGACAATATATTGATCTATAGCAAGTGTTTGGACCATTTGTGTGCTTTTTTGATGCTTTGCGAACTACACTTATTTTCGGAAACTTGGCTACGTGTAACTTCTGCATATACCGTGTTTCTTTTCTTAGCTATGTTGTTACAGCACAAGGTATTGAAGTGGATAGCGCCAAGATTGAAGCAGTACAAACCTAGCCATCTCCCACCATCGTGATGGAGATTCGGAGTTTCTTTGGACTTGCCGGATTCTATTGTCGGTTTGTTCGTTATTTCAGCACCATCACTGCTCCGCTGAATGAACTCATGAAGAAGGATCCCTTCTCTTGGGTCTAGCACAAGAAGAAGCCTTCGAGATTTTAAAAGATAAGTAGATCCATGCACCATTATTTCAGCTCCCTGACTTCACTAACATGCTTGAGCTGGAATGTGATGCCATAGTGGAATTGGGTTAGGGGGTATTTTGTTGCAGAAAGGAAAACTGGTAGCATATTTTAACGAGAAATTAAGCGGCGCTAGTTTGAACTATTCCACTTATGACAAAGAACGTTTTGTGCTAGTTCAAACTCTTCAAACATGACAGCACTACTTGGGTGGCTTAGGGTATTCATTATTCATTCAGATCATGAATCTTTGAAACACATTCGTAACCAGTCAAATCTGTCAAATCTGAACTATAGGCATGTTAAATAGGTGTAATTCATTGAGTCCTTTCCTTGTGTTATCAAACATAAGAAAGAAAAAGAAAATATGAGTGCTGATGCTTTACCTCATCGATACACTATACTCTCACAATTGGATTTTAGAATTCTTGGGCTGCAAACTGTGAAGAAGCCGTATTATCTTGCTCTTGATTTCAAATACATCATTCTATTCAGAACATGGGGGAAATGCTTTATGGGTGATGGATTTTTCTTTCGTGCTGACAAGTTGTGCATTCTAGCTAGTTCGATTCGTCTTTGGTTGTTACAGAAAGCATATGGAGGTGGACTCATGAGACATTTTGGTGTTAAGAAGATGGAGGACATCCTTGTAGATCATTTCTTTTGACCGAAGATGTGACGTGATGAGTAAAGATTTATCGCTCGCTGCATCGCTTGTTACAAAGCTAAGTCACGAATCAGCTCCCACGGTCTGTACACTCCTCTCCCCGTCCCTACTGTTCCTTGTGAGTATATTTTGATGGATTTTGTTTTAGGACTGCCTAGAACTAAGAAGGGGAGGGACGATATCTTTGTAATTGTTGACAAATTTTCCAAAATGGCTCACTTCATTCCTTGCCACAAGAGTGACGATGTGACTAATGTTGCTAATTTGTTCTTTCGAGAAGTTGTTCGTTTACATGGGGTGCCAAACATAATAGATTCGCCTCTTTTGGAGAACTCTATGGAATAAATTGGTGACAAAGTTACTTTTCAGCACCACATGTCATCCCCAAACTGATGATCAAAATGAGGTAGTTAATAGAACTTTATCTACCATGCTTAGGGCTGTTTTGAAAACAAATATAAAACTTTGAGAAGATTATTTGCTCAAGTTGAGTTTGCCTACAATCGTTCTATAAACTCTACCACACACATGTGCCCTTTTCATATTGTACATGGTTTTATTCCTCCGATACGAATTGATTTGATACCTATTTCACCTTTTGATAAAGTTAATTTTGATGCAGAGAAACGTGCTCAATTCATGCTAAAAATACATGAGCAAACAAAACATAACAATGCACACACAAATGCAAAGAATCAATTTGTTGATAGTAAAGGAAGGAAACCCATTACTTTTTAACCTGATGATTTGGTTTGGGTACACTTAAGAAAGGACCCTTTTTCTAATTTGCGCATGTCTAAGTTGATGCCTCATGCTGATGGCCAATTTCAAATACTGTGTAAAATTAATAATAATGCTAATAAACTTGATCTACCTACATAATATGGTGTTTCTTCTGCTTTCAATATTGTAGATTTGAAGCCATATGTAGGTGAAGAAGAAGAGATTTTGTTAAAGATGACTCCAATTCAATAAAAGGAGGATGAGGACACCACGTCTTCTATTCCAACTATTGATGGACAAATCACTCGAGGTCATGCACGTGAGATTAATTACGTGATTCCACTTATGAATAATGGAGAGGACCCAAATGTAAGGGAAGTCACGCAGGAAGGTTTTGGACTGCTGAACAGCACCAAATTGTGATGACAACCATGACTTTATACAAACTTTGATTTTGACGTGCAAGTATTTGTTAGTAAGCTCCTCATGTCTACTTTTCAAAGGATCTAGCCTTGCCTTCATACCACATCGAAGTCAACACCAATTGTCATTTTGAAAATATAAAGGGCTACATCACCCAAACTTGAGCCGTTGGCCCGTGCTTCAAATTGAGCCCATTAGGGGGCATGTGCTAGGGTTTGAGGATGACTCCAACACCCCTGTGGTCATCCTGTCCCCATTTTAAAGGCCCCAGCCACCACCAAAACGCTCGTGTTTTCTTTTGTTAGAGTTTAGCCGTTGTGCAAACTTTCTTATCTTAAGTTGTATTCAACGACCACCTGTTAGCAGCTTTTGAGAACCCATCTTGTGAGATTTCAGTTTGCTATCTTGTTCTTGTTTGTTTTTTGACTGCTTGCAAAAATTGATCTTCATGATAAGATAGATCTTGCTGTTTTGGCAAGGTCAATAACCATTCAGATATGGTTCTTTGATTGCCAAGGCATATATGACCTATTCGTTTGTAGTCATATCATGAGGGTCGACTCCAACAAATTGATAGTTATCACCTCACCGAAAGATCAAGCCCTCAAGTTCTATCAACCATCTTCTCAATCAGTGGGACTAAACCACCTCCAACAGCAGCATCGATGTCGTCATGGGCTAAAGTTGTCAGTCCATTGTCAAAATTTTGAATCAAGAGCCAGTCATCCTTATGAGGACATCTCTCCATTAGATACACACAACGCTCCTCCACCTACTATAGATGATCTAATCACAAGAGCCCGTATACGATAATTGAATTTAGAGGTGAGCTCGTTCCTACACACATGTCTTTCTTCTTCGAGAATAGATTGCTACCTACTGACTTTATCACGATTAGAAACTCTGGAGAGGGTCAAGGGAAGCATGAAGGATCTAGAAATGCTAAAGAGAAGCAAGGCACATTCAACCTTGTAGGAGGTTCATTTCAACTCAGAGTCGAGTTGTCCCCGGGTTTTAGAAGCAGTCTACGCTATGGAGGCCTAGAACGCATGTGAGATTCATTTTTGACGTTTTAGATATGGATGAAAAGATAAGAAGAAAACCTTTACAACGGCACCAGTCTCATCTCCAAATTTGAATGGAGTCAGTAGAAATCGTGAAAATAAGATAACATCCAGAAACTGCTCCGGTGCTGCGACATTATCTTTTAGTCTTTGGGTCGTCTATTTTTCCTAGGCCCATGAGTGTAACACCAAAAAACTTAAGCATTTTCAAATATTAAAATTTTGAAATCTTTCTTTGCATCTCACACTTTAGTATAGAGAAAAATTCTTTTTCACACTAAATTGCTAGGAATGCATTGCATTTCATTCTTTGCATGGCATTCAAATAATTCTTGCATTGGAAAATAAATTAATCAAGGCATTAGAGGATTAGAGAGAACAAAGAAAAGAAATTGCAGAAAATATTAGAAATAAAAGGAAACACCAAAAACCTTCCCTGGACCACCTTTCCTCCCCTTGCCGCACCCCAGCTAGGCCCAGCCGGCCACCCCAACCCTTGGCCCAAGCAAACCCAGGCCTAGCCGCCCCCCTCTCTCTCTCTCTCTCTGGCAGGTTGACCCCGTGTGTCATAACCTTCCTTCCTTACTCCAGCCCGCGATCTCCTTCCTCCATCAGCGTGCGCTGCCCGGGACCTTCCAAAACCCCACGGGATCACCTTCCTTAGCAATGCCATGGCCTTCCTGACATCACCGCCTCTGGATCCCCCTATTTAAGCGACACCCCGGCCATCCTTCTGCCCCCAGACCCTACACCACCTCGCCCCAGTCGCGCCGCCAGGAGCCACCGCCAAGAGCCGTGCCAACCCCATGTCGAGCTGCTGGACCTACGCCACCCCCGTTCGGCCACTTCCCGTCAAGTGCCGTCGCCGAACCTCGAAGCCACTGCCTCGCTGTTGAACTCCCACCACCAGCCATCCTCGACATCCTCCGCACCCTAGGTGAAGATCCCCCACCTCCTCCTCTTCGTTTTAAGCATTTCTACGCCGAGATCCAAGCACCAAAGGTAATGGACCCGCCGCCCGGGTTGGATTGAACCGCGCCTCTTCAATTAGATTCATTACACCTCAACCGTTAGACCTAGATCCAAGGGCCTAGAGTAAGCCACGTCTATAGTATAATCAGATCCATCGATTTGAACTCATGGGCCCTGAATTATCTAGATTTTGCAAATAAAATAAATAACCGCATTACTACGTCAGCATGACACCATGATGATGTCAGTAGAGTCGATATATAATTAAAAATTAATTAGAAATTAAGATAATTAGTTTCAGATTAATTTGTTAGTTAAGAAATAATTAATAATATTATTAATCTAAAAAATAATTAATAATTACTTAATAATGAATTTAAATATTAATTAATTGTATCAATTTTATAGAAAAGCCCTGTACTTTTATTTAATTACATAATGGCCCATAAACTTTTTTGTAATTACTATTAAGTCCTCAATTAATTTCGTAAATTATAGATAGGTCCTCATAACTTAATTGTTAATTGCAGAACCTATGCATTCATGGCATAATCATATTGATCTTGATCTATTTTGTTGCATTTTATTGATTGTTTATGCTTTTGTGCGTTAGGCGACTTCGTTCCAGACCCGCAGTACGAGGACTTCCAGCAGCAGGACTTCGAAGCCATCGAGTACTAGTCCCAGTAGCAGCAAGGCAAGTGTCACCTATTGTTAGGATTACCTAGTCTTTCTTTATTATACCTTATCGCCCTAGTTTACCTTTTTATTGGGTAGATTACATGCTTAGATTGCTGTTATTGAGATGGATGATATTAAATTGATTTATTATCGTACTTGCTTCACAAGGATTAATGGGTTATTTAATAATAACATAGAGATTAGTGATTTGGGGGATATAGTTGGTGTAGAGCTGTGTGCAGGGTTACCGGCACTGTCCCTTGGTATGTTATCTTCCCAAATCTAAGGACTGGTTCGTGGAGCAACTACCCATGTGCTACCGTACAACCACGAGCCAAGTATGGGTGCGGCCTGGTGTAGTAAGTAGTGGAGACCAGTTCTGTGCGTGCCAACCGGTGGAGCAGGGAAAGAGGGTTACACCTGGATCCACCTGAAGAGAGATGTGTGAAAAAAAGAGGGTTACTCTCGAGAACCATCTGGCACAAGAGACGGCCTTTCCAATGTTACGGTTAGTGCCTTATTGAAAACTCAGTGGGCACGTACAAGCTGGAGAAAGCCATGAAAAGCTTTAAAGTGATCTCTTGGCCTTCACACCAAAGGAAGTGTTCGAATGCTCGGTCAGCACGGGCAGAATGGAGATTCTTTAGTCTACCTAAAAACAGGGGATGAAACCACTTCTCGTGGAGAATGTGTACAACCTCTGCCGAGTTAAAACTGTCATGATAGTCGTGCTCACGGTCATAAGCATTGCATGGACCCTCACATGATTAGTGGGATTGGGTATGGTTTGGTGTTGTCAGGGGATCACAGTGGGAGACTGATTGGTTCTGAGGTTGGTGCTACAGCTAGGTAGGCTGTAGTTTTTGTTGGATTATAGGTGCGAGGTCTATCACTTAGTAAATAGGTGCTAATAGGAAGTGTGTCTCTATTGTGTGCTTTTATGCAAATGAACCCTATGTTGCCTTTACTTTGTTTGTTCCTATATTTTATACTTTTTCCACAGTTGCTGAGTACATCCCATACTCAACCTTGCTTTTGTAAATGCTGCTCAATAGAAGGAGACGTCTGGGAGAACATTGAGCACCCTAGAGCTGAAGTCTAGGTGAGCTACTTCTTCAGTCAACTGCTTGTGGAAGCCCAAGTCGTTTTAGTTGTTTTCCGCTGCTTTGGTTTGTAATAATTTTTAACAGTCTTAGTTATTCTTGTAATAAGTTATTTTCAGTGTATCCGAGACATTGTTTGGTTTACCATTAATGAAGTCGCTTTATGTGTCAAATTTGATTTCTGGGCACACATAAAGAGTCACTTGGTTTTAGCCTTAAAACTAAGTGTGACAGAGGTGGTAAACAAAGTCTTGTTGACCATAGGATGTGAGCCTAGAGTAGAATGGACGTCTAGGATCTTAATTACAAAACTCTGTGCCAAAAGTGTTGCAAAATTTCTGTTTTTTCTGCATCTTAATTTTATTTATGTTTTCTAAAATTTTAGATGGCAAGAATGAAGATCACTCCGCATAAGCAGACTGGATCGAGAGGAGTGCCACGAGGACGTCTCGCAAGAAGGTTTGCGAGGAACTCAGATCCATCCATACCGCGAGTCCAGCCAGGGTATGGAAGCAGGGTGATCAGCGACTCAGAGGAACAGCCCTATGAGAGGGACATCCACACTATACGCGACGAGCTTGTACAAGAAGCACCTCTAGGGTAAGCAGCATCCCAAGAGCTAGTGGAACAAGAAGAATCGGAGCCCGAGGAGGAAGAGCCAGTAGAACCAGAAGAGTCAGAGCCAGAGGAGCCGCAAGAGGAGGATCGTAGCAGGTCTCCATCACCCAGGAAGCCATGGTACATCATGCCCCGGAGGTTGCATACCTATGGAGAGATGGGAGGAGTCACCACGGAGCAATTCAAAGCGCTGCTAGATGCGACTGGTCTGGATTCCGCACTCCGGTTCACTCACAAGATCATTCCGAGGGAAGAAAGGGATGAGTGGAAGGTGGATGTGACAACCATCAACGGCAACCAAGAGTACAGTCATCATCGTGCCCCAGTTCCCAGGACTAGCCAAGAGGAAGCGGTTGCTTATGCTGCATGGGCAGGAATTACAAGCAGGAGCCACCACTGCAAGGACAAGCTTCAGAACATGGAGTTCCGCTATTTTCCTTGCCAGGAACCAGGTAAAAGACACTATTCAAGGCTTGTGAAGGATGACTCAAACCCTGAACCAAGTCAGGAGAGGAGTGACAAGCTGATGCTGGACTTATGCAAGAGCTTTCGTATCTCTCAGGATGAAAATGCGTTTCTCCGCAGAAGGCTTGATAAAGCAGAAGGTAATCAAGTAAGACGCTGGACCAATTCTTCTTTGTCACCCAGTCCTCCTCCACCAATCTCTATCACACACTTTCTGCCCATGGGTTCATCGCCGCCACCACGCTCAGGAGGAAGGAGCTCGGAGTAGTATGCCTTTTATCTTAAGATGTAATAAAGAACTCCAGTGTTGAGAGTCGATTAAAGTCACTTAATTTTTCTTAGTGGTGTGTCTTGTGTTAGTTCTGGCTTGCTTGTGTGCTTGTTGGTGTGTGATGTGAGCTATGTAATGCTTCAGCACTTTGTCCATAGCCTCATCTTTTCATTTCGAGTAATAAATCCTTATTTATGTGGCATAACCGCCCAAAATCACAGGCGGCTCGCCTGCAGGATCATATCGAGTGATATTGAACAACAATACTCAAATAGTACAACACGAGTCATAAGATAAAATAGATTATAGGAAACGATTTAAAGTTTTACAATAAGGTTCAAGTTGTCTTAGGATAGATATTTTTTTTAAAAAAAGAGTTCAAACAGAGCGGAAGCAAATACACCACAGCGACACACTTGATGGTTTCCTAAAGTTGAGACATGTCTCGTCCTAAGATATGCTTCAGTCCTCACGGCCTGAGGTATGTGAAGAGCGAACCCAGTCAATAGACCAGTCCGCAGGAGGTTCACCTTCCCACACCACCTTGTTGCAGCAGTCACACTAAACTGCAAAAAAGTCTACACGCAAAAAGGAGAAAACAACAAACCGTGAGTACTAATTACTCAACAAAACTTACTCATCAAAAGTGGCCATCTATAACCGACTCCAAAACATGAGGAGGCTGAAACATAGGAGGGTTCTTTGGCAAAAAACATAGCGCTAGTAGTGGATCCTTACTTTCATATTTTAGCAGTAAGTTAAGTTCAAAGAATATAAATTTAGTTTGCACTATATACTATATCAAAGATGGTTGCCAAGCAATGTATAATAAGTATCTCAACAAAACATATTCACTTCATCATTCACATTTTTACTACGATTATAATCGATTTACATTCAGCTAGAAAAACCCGAATTACAGGATACATACGCGCTTCTCAGAAGCCGCACATGGCAACCTTTCACGCAACCCATAGGGCCGGGCCGATAAGTCTACGTCTCCCGAGAATATGGTCCCCATGTAATAGCTCCTATCCATGGCCAGCTTCAAGTCTCTCTCAAATCCAAACTAAGGAGAGGTAGGGTTCATCCAACCACTACAGCATCAAGCTACATCGGTTTCTTGGGTTCCGTATATCCAATATGTAACCGGTACTGTTCAAACTTGATCAACGGGGCCACACTTCATCGGTCCTTAACCAACACAGACAGGGTTACCACACACAGGACTCCTCTTCTGTTGCCAACCTACATTTCCCTGTCCCGTCCTCACATTCATCATGTATGTGATAAGCTAAACCAGCCTTATCCTTTTATGCCATCTTCTAATGTCCATAGTAACCACCTAAAACTCGTGAGTGAAGTTTCTCATTCACTCGACTTCTACCGTTAAATAAGACTCATAGCCTAGTTCTACATCGAGGTACCTATACCAAAAATACTTAACCCAGTGAAAAGATTCTTATTATGCAATCTAGGTTTCCAGTGAATCCTAAAAACCTAATGCACAATACATTAACGATACACAGTGATAAAATGTAAAATAATTAAAATAGAATTAAAGCACTGGGGCTTGCCTTGGGTTTGTTGAGAGTTAGCAGTAGCTTTCACAGGCTCGCTTTCAGCGTTGTTTCCTATATGCATGAAATGATATGCAAAATTTAAACAAAGGACTTGCATTTTACAATATGCCATGACATGCTCATGTAATGAGATGGTAAAGATGTGCGCATGAGATAAAGGATTTTATTAGGTTAAGGTGCTGCTATTATTTATATGAAAAGGGTTATGAGATGATTCCTTATAATACTTTTATTGTTTAAAATGAGAAAATTATTTTTACCTTCCTTTAATATGGTTCTTGAAGACATAAATCCAAATTTTAATGGATCATAAAATCATTTATGCTACAAGTAAATTTCTGATCAAAGTTTAGAAATTATTGACGACCAATTGATTTATAATGAGTTAAATAGCATCTAAGAGTAATAAATTATTTATAATTAATGTGCAAGGCTAAAAATTCTAAATAATTCTAGGATGGTATAAAATTTTCATGAGAATATAAACATGCATTTTTCACAATTTAATAATTCATGAAAAATGTAGATATGCATTAATGTATGTTGCACACTATGCAATTTTTAGCTTTTTCTACAATGCAGAAAGTACACATTTGAATGCTCCAAAATATTTTTCATGTTACAAGGATTCCAACGATATATTATTTGTAAATTTTTGAGCTAGAAATTAATTTCTACGGATTTTAGAAGATTTACTAATTTTCTGCGCAATTTTTAAAAGGATTTCCGGAATAATACCAAACCAGCCCTTAACAGGGCCCACATGGCGGCCGCTGGGTTTGGCCACACACGCGGCCACACGGCCTGCCACACGGGATCCGGCAGTTGCCGCACTGGATCCCAGGGCACGGGTCTGCCTGGCCGAGTGGCCATGGCGCGGCCCTCGCCAGCGCGGCGTTCTAGCCGGCCCGGCACGGGTTCTGGGCACCAACAGGGGCGGCACAACAAGTGGAAGTCAAGAGGAAGGGTCACCGGCGTGAGAAACCTACCGAAAAATGGCTGCCGGCGGCGAGCTGCGCTGACGGAGGTTCGGTGGCGTCGCGAGCTCAACTCGGTCCACAAAACACGGAGATTTCTGCGTGGAGAGTTGGAGGACGACGAGGAGAAGACCGGCGTTGGGGTCCTCGTTGCCGGTGAGGGCGTAGCAGGGTCGGTCACTGGCGACATGGTTCACACACGATGAACGGGGCGTCGAGGAGCTTCGATCTGCGGCAAATCGGTGGCAAAATCTGGTCGATTACCAAGTGTGGGTGGTGCGCACCGGTGATAACCACTCAAATCGAAAGGGAAAACCAAGAAAAACTACCCGGGAACGCCGGATTTGGAGGAGAACGGCCGGCGGGTCCGAAAGCTTCGAAATTTGGGGGAAACTTCGATTCCGGCGAAATCAGTCCGAGAGAGGGTAAGCTGTGGTGCTGGGGGACGGAGGAGTGGCCGGAGATATCCCGGAGGCACTGCTCCGCAGTGGAGACCTCGGCCGGTGTCTTGCGGCCACGGCGAGCTTCACTCTGGAAGGAGTGTCGCCTGACCGGGGAGCAAGACAGGAGATCGAGGTAGAGACTTCCAGGCGTGATAGAAAAAGGAAGGTCGTGCTGCCACTGACCAGTGGGCCCAACATAGCAGCAATGGTCCAGACAGGCTTAAAGTTTAAGCACTTTCGGAACAAAAGCAACACGAGCAAATAACCTCGGATTGACTTAAAACATGGTAGGATGGATCTGTGGCATATGATCTCTAACATAAACGATACGCAGGTTTTTCAAAAGAATGAGAAAGATATGGAATTTCAAAAATTGCCAATTGATAAGGATAGTTGGAAAAATCTGCTGGAAGCAGATGTCAGGCTTAATGCTTAGGCATTTTGGGAGCAGAAACGGAATGAGCAAACAATGTCGAAAAGGTTTGAAATTTGGTAGAACATTTCTTCACCCTGTGGTCCTCAAGATAACCAACATGCACAGATTTTTCCCAAGTAGGGTGAAAGATATAGAATTTCGAAAATGGTTAAATGATAAAGAAACTTCTCCATCTGCTGAAAGGCAGATCAATTAACCAACGTTGGGGGTCTTAAGTAAATATCTCTCGAGCTCCGATGTGAACAAAACTTGGTGAAGATGTTCTTGACAAGGTCTTATAACATCCTACCAACATGCACAGGATGTTTCATGAGGAATTGGAACATATTGAATTTCGAAACTAGTTACCCGATAAGATGACTTGTTCCAAGTCTACGGAAGGCAGACCAAGTAACCAAGTTCAATAGTTTGGAAGAATTACCTCCAGAACTCCTTACAAAGTGAACCTTTGCAAATCTGTGGAACAGAGATAGATGAACAACTTTTATTTTAGGACCGTGTTGACATTCGAACTGGATTAGAAACTACGGGATTTGGAATATAGGTACTCGTTAAGAATTCGAAGTTTCGGTGTGGAGTCCGAAGTTTGAATAGTTTGGCCAACCTTAGAAATTTCATTTCAAAATTTTGGGTTCCCTTACTTCACAGCTTCTATTTTTAAAAGATCTGAACTTTCTCCTTTGGAAGGTTTGAATTCGAAATTTGAATTTTTAAGATTTTTGGTTGCAGGCTTGCAAGAACATGAAATGTCACAGTTTACCTTATCACTTTGATGCATATAGCTGGGATTCTTTATCCTTTACTTCTCTTTTATCAATCTCAAATATCAATCTAAACTCTTTTCTCCAAAACATCAGATGGTTTACACTAGACGCACTGCAACTTGCCATAGAAGTTCCTCTATCCAGAATAACTAGAACCCGAACAACCAGAACCAGAATAATCAAAACTAGAACGACCAGAATCAAAACGACCAGAACCCTCGGAACAACAACAACAACAATGACAACTTTGTCAATGCCAATAGATTTGCTAGACCCTTCACACATATCATGGCTATGCAGACACAGTTGATGCAGAACATGATGCAAACTCTCACTCAAATATAGCAGAATCAAGGTGCAGCACCACAAGGTCAGGACCAATACAACTGGGTGAGTTCTTGAGGACTAGGCCACCTACATTCTCTCCAGCCAAGGACCCCTTGTAGGCTGATGATTGGCTCAAGGCAATCGAGAAGAAGCTAGCCATAGCACAATGCAACGATCGTGAGAAAGTGCTCTACGCAACGCATCAATTAGCTAGAGCTGCCGCAGACTGGTGGAAAGCATACTGCAGTGCTCATGCTAACAGTGCAGGAATCGCCTGTGATGAATTCAAGACCAACTACCGCTCTCACTATGCTCCAGCTCGGACCATCAGACTGAAGAAAAAGGAATTCCAGAACTTGAAGCAAGGTGGTATGTCAGTGAGCGAATACCTCAACAAGTTCAGTCAGCTCTAGAGGTATGCTCCAGAAGAGGTGAACACCGATGAGAAAAAGCAAGAGCTGTTTCTTGATGGGCTAAACCACCATCTCTAATAACAGCTTATGAGTAATGACTATGTGAACTTCTAGAAGCTGGTAGACAAAGCACTGATCCTGGAGAGCAAGAGGACAGAGATTGACCGAGAAGGCAAGAGGAAGGTGGCATTTAATGGGTAGTCATCCAACTCTAATGTTCGTCCTCGCATGATGCCACCTCAGGGATCGATATATCGTCTTTCGTACATTGGGAAGCCAACACTGCAGGCACCACGCGCCAACTTCCAGATGCAGAAGCCAAGCTTCCAGGCAGCATGCCCCAATGCACCACAGATGCCTTGTACTGGAAGTCAGCCAGTACCTCACACCACAGCACCAGCTCAGCAGAACACCAACAAGCCAGTCAGTGGAGCTAATGCAGTTAGTGGAGCTCGAGGAGCATAGTTCAAGTGTGGTATGCAAGGGCATTATGCTAACAATTGTCCCAACAAAGCTGTCACACCACCTATCGAGTCAGTTCAGAAGCCAATCAGGGAGGTAATCAATGCAGTCCAACTACATCTATGGCAAAGTCAATCATGTGACCAGTGAAGAAGCTCAGCAAGCTCTAGAAGTTGTAATGGGTACGTTTCTTACAAACTCTAACCTTGCTACTATTTTATTTGATTCTGGAGCATCGCATTCATTCATAGCATCAAGTTTTGTGGCAGAGTACAAAATTCCCATGGTTATCTTGAAAAATACTATGCTAGTAAGTTCTCTTGGAGGAGAATTGAGAACTAGACACTTATGCCTAGCATTAGGTCTGAACATAAGAGGATAGAATTCTTATCCAATCTTATTGTTCTAGAATCAAGAGGGATAGATATAATCCTCAGAATGGACTGGTTAAAAAAGTATGATGGAATAATACATTGTGCAAGAAGGGCAATTCAATTAACAAGTACCAATGGAATGAAGGTTGAATTTGTGGCAGCCAGTACAGCGGTACCAATATGTGTGCTCAACAATATGGAAGGCAAAACCATTGAGAAAATACGAGTTGTTCGAGACTATCAAGATGTGTTTTTGGAAGAATTACCAGGTATGCCACCTGATCGTGACATTGAATTTCTCATTGATCTAGTACCGGAGATAGCACCTATATCTAAGAGGCCAAATAGGATGCCTGTTAATGAAGTTGTAGAACTTAAGAATCAAATCACAGAGCTTCAAGAGAAGGGTTTCAGTCGTCTTAGCTCATCACCATGGGGAGCACCAGTACTCTTCGTGAAGAAGAAGGATGGAACTCAAAGAATGTGTGTGGACTATAGATCCCTAAACGAGGTTACCATAAGAACAAGTATTCATTACCTAGGATTGAGAATTTGTTTGATCAGATAAAAGGATCATCAATATTCTCTAAGATTGATTAGAGGGCAAGCATTCATCAACTGAAGATCAGAGAGTCAGATATACCAAAGACTGCTTTCCAGACCAGATATGGGTTATATGAGTACATGGTCATGTCTTTTAGATTGACCAACGCCCTTGCTTACTTCATGTATATGATGAACAAGGTATTTATAGAGTACTTGGATAAGTTTGTGGTTGTGTTCATTTACGAAATTACTATCGCCAGTTCATCAAGGATTTCTCCAAGACAGCTAAGCCAATGAGATGATTGCTAGAGAAAGAAAAGGAGTTCAAATGGTTGAGTGAGTGCCAAGCCAGTTTTGAGGAACTTAAGAACAGGTTGACCACAGCCCCAGTGCTGATACTGCCGCAAATTACTAAGAAGTTAGACATCTACTGTGATGCCTCTCGCCAAGGTCTGAGATGTGTATTGATGCAAGGTCAAGTAATGTGCTATGCTTCATGCCAGCTAAGAAAGTATGAGTTGAATTATCCTACTTACGATTTGGAGTTAGCCGCAGTGGTTTATGCTTTGAAGATATGAAGGCACTATATTCTTGGGCATCGATGTGACATATACACAGATCATAAAAGTCTAAAGTATGTCTTCACACAAACATATCTAAATCTGAGACAGCGTCGATGGTTAGAGTTGATCAAAGATTATGATATAGGAATCAATTATCATCCTAGAAAGGCCAATATGGTTGCAGATGCATTGAGTCAGAAGTGACATTGTAATATTGTAGTAGCCAGAGAGATGTCACAAGAATTGAGTAGGGAATTTGAGAAGCTCAATCTTGGAATGGTCAACGCTGCGAAGACAGTCACCGTGGAAGTTGAGTCAACCTTAGAGGAAGACATTCGTAAAGGTCAACTAGAGGATGAGAAGATCAACGAGATCAAGAAGCACATTTGAGATAATAGGAAAAGTGGTTCACTTTGGATGACAGAGGTACTTTATGGTTAGGCAAGAGGATTTGTGTTCCAAATCAGAAGCCAATTCGTGATCTAATTCTAAGAGAGGCTCATGATGCAGCATATTTTATATATCTGGGGAGTACTAAGATGTACCAAGATCTGAAAACTAGATATTGGTGATACGGTATGAAAAGAGATATTGCAGAGTATGTGGCACTGTGATACTTATCAGAGGGTAAAGGCAGAACATCAGAAGCCTGTCGGATTATTGCAGCCACTGAAGATTTCAGAATGGAAGTGGGAAGAAATCAGAATGGCCTTCATTGTCGGTTTGCCTCGCACTCAAGCCGGGCATGATTCCATATGGGTCATTGTGGATCGATTGACTACGGTTGCTCAATTTATTCAAGATAAAACAACCTACACAGGAGCAAAGTTAGCGAAGTTGTATATGGCAAAGGCTTTTTGCTTGCATGGAGTGCCAAAGAAGATAGTATCCGATGTCCAGTTCACTTCGAAGTTTTGAGAGAAGTTACATGAGTCTATGGATACTAAGTTGAATTTCAGCTCGGCCTATCATCCACAGACAGATGGACAGACTAAAAGGACCAATTAGATATTGGAGGATACTAGTTCAACGCCTGTGCTCCGCTACAGACATTAAAATAATTTGACATAATAGTTCAATGCCCATGCATTGCTACAGAACAAAAAGTCGTTCCAACATATATGTAATAATTTACAATATTTTCATTGATGCAAATGACTTTTTCCACCTTTCTTTCTTTTAAAGGTGATGAATGAACAAGCCACAAAAAAATGAAAGGTGGAGAATATAGCGAAGAAAAGAATGAATAGATAAAAAAAAGACTAACCAAGCCATTACAATGACCTTGAAACATATTTCTAATAGTTAGGTGAATGTGGCAGAACCACCCCAAAACACTGGACGGCTCGCCTAAGATCGATCTCAGGTGACAATACCCAAATAGTACAACACGAGTGATAATATAAAATAGAAAACCGATTAAAGTCTTACAATAGAGTTAAAGTAGTCTTAGGAGAGATAAGTTAAAACAGAGTTTAAAACATAGTAAAAGCGACACAGAAGAGATACAACGATTTTCTACTATGAAACATATCTTGCTCTAAAACATGCTTCACTCTTCGCGATCGGAGTTCGATGAAGAGGGAACCGGTTCACAGGACCAGTTCGCATTAGCCTCACCTTCCCACACTCCTTGGTCGCAATAACTACACCAACTACTTACAGAAAGAGCTACACATGACAAAATGAGAAAACAACAAACCGTGAGTACTAATTACTCAGCAAGGCTTACCCGTCAAAATTGGCCAACTACAGCCGACTCCTAAGCATGAGAGGCTGACTCACAGGGATGGCCATTTGCATAAAGCATAGCGCTATCAGTGGATCCTTACTTTCAACTTTTAGCACTAATTTAAGTTCACGGAAATGTAGATTTAATTTGCACTATAAACTAGAGCAAGCATGGTTGCCAAGCAATTACCTATAACTACGTAAACAAATCATATTATTATTGTTATTAGTCAAGTTATTACTACGACATGACGCAGAGAACAAGTGGTACACATTACTATGAGGGGCAACGATTATAATCGATTTACACTAGCTGGAAAAAACCCAAAGTATATGACACGTACGCGCTTCCCGGAAGCCGAACAAGGCCACCTTTCACTCAACCCATAGGGCCGGTCCGAACAGGCGCATCTCTCTCGAGCACAGGGTCCTCTATGCGATCACCACATAGAACATATTCATGGTTAGACACAAGGCTGTCCTTCGTCGCCGCCAAAAGAGAGGTGGTTCTGGGTCCCATGTCCCCAGTATGTATTCGGTACATTCAAACTTGCTCAATAGGACCACACTCGAATCGGTCCTTAACCGACACATATGGGGCTACCACCGCGAAGGCCCAGCCTTCTCAAACTCTCCTATACTCTATCCCCTTCCGGTCTCAGGTTTATTCAAGTGTGGGATAAAATCAAACCTATAGCTCGTGAGTGAGGTTTCTCATTCACTCGACTTCTACCGTTTATTAGAACTCATAGCGTAGCTCTACATCGAGTTACCTATACCAATATATATACTCAATAGAGGTAAGTGGCACTATCATGCATCCAAGGGTTCCATTCAACTCCTACGATTTAATGCACAATACAATAACCATATAATACATTGTGAAAAAAATGTAAATTTAAAGCAGGGTTAATGCATCGGGGCTTGTGTTCGGTTTGCTGAGAGTTAGTACAAACAAAAGGAAGGTCTTCAGGGACAGACGACTTCGAAGCGATCAGCGCTAGATTTTGGTCTTCCGCGACGTTTTCTAAATGCGAGAAATGATATGCGAGTGCGATTAGTTATGCACCTAATGACATCTAATATTTTACTCGTCATCGCATATGACAAATATGCTCACATGCGATGATATGCTCATGAATGCATATGCCAAGGATGAATATGCGATAATGCCATGCGATCATGAATGCATATGCCAAGGATGAATATGCGATAATGCCATGCGAAAATGGACTCATTGAAATTAATGTGCGCTGTAATTATATGGTCATAATTGGAAAACTATTCTAAATTTCCTTAATATGGCTCTTGAAGGCATAAATTACAATTTTTAATTGTTCATAAAGTTAATTAGGTTATAAACTAATTTTTTAACAAGTTATACAATTTATTATTAAACTATAAATTTATAATGAATTAATCTCTAGCTGAGAGTAAATAATCATTTATAAATAATCTACAAGTACATAATTTAGAATTAATTCTAGGATGACAGATCTTTATCATTAGAAGCTAAATATAAAATTTTCACATTTTAATTATGTATGAATATGAGATATGAATGCATGTACAAGGCACTTTATTTAGTTAATAGAAATAATTCTAGTGCAGAAAATGCAATTTTGAAAGTTCTAAAATATTCTACACGATGAGAGGATTCCAATGATATATTATTTGTGATTTTTGGAGTTAGAATGAAGTTTCTGTGAGTTTTGTAAGATTAAACAGTTTTCTGGCAATTATTAAATAAATTCTGAAAATAGAGATTTTGGGTGCCACGTGGCGGCATCTGGCGCCCGGCCACACAGGGGCACATGGAGCAGGCGGCCGCACGGGATTTGATTGACGCGCTTGGTTTGATCATCAGTTTGCGGATGATAAGCAGAGCTTCGAATTAGCTTGGTACCCAAGCTAACATGCAGTTGTTCCCAAAAGTGAGAGACAAACGAGCTTTCTCTATCCTACACAATGGTCTTGAGTACCCCATGCAGACAAAAAATACGAGAGATGTACAACTCAGCATACTTCTTGGCATTGTAGCGATTGTTCACCGAGACGAAGTGAGCTGATTTTGTCACGCAGTCCACAATGACCCAAATAGAGTCATGTTCCCGAAAAGTAAGTGAGAACCAAACAATGAAGTCCATACTTATGTCTTCCCACTTCTAACTCGAAATACTCAGAGGTTAGAGAGGACCTACTGTGCGTAGATGATCCGCTTTGACCTTCGGGCAAGTGTCACACTCGGACATATATTTGTCAATTTCTATCTTTATTCTTGTCCACCAAAACTTCTTTCGGAGATCATGGTACATCTTATTACTCCCGGGATGAATGGAGTATTTGGACATGTGAGCCTCATCCATGATCTTTTTACGTAGTTCATGATCTTTAGGTACCACTAAACGATTATTGAACCATAAAGTACCCTCATCATCCTCTTTAAATGGCATCGATTCTCCATTCTTGAGTCTCTCCTTGATATTCAGCATACCAGCATCTTTCTCTTGAGCCTCAATTATCTCTTCTCGAAGAGTCGAAACAAGAGCAAGATTATACAGAGTCCCATGAGGTAAAACTCTGACACTTGGTTCTGCTTCGAGAGAAGACAACATTGCTGAAACTCGACAGTTGTGACAGTAAAATTTGCGTCTCAAGGCAACGGCAACCACATTGGCTTTGCCAAGATGATAGTGGATCTCCAACTCGTAATCTTTAATAAGTTCTAGCCATCTTCTCTGCCTCATATTTAGGTCTTGGTGAGTGAAGATATATTTTAAACTCTTGTGATTACTGTAAACATGTACAAGATTCCCAAGGAGGTAGTGTCTCCATATCTTCAAGGCTATAACCACAGATGCCAACTCTAGATCATGAGTATGATAATTTTTCTTATGACGTCGAAGTTGTCTGAAGCATAAGCAATCACACGGCCTTCTTGCATCAAAATGCATCCAAGACCCAGACCCGTACCAGAAGCATCACAATATAAATCAAAGGGCTTAGTGATGTCGGGTTGGACTAACACAGGTGCGGTAGTCAAGTTCTTCTTAAGAGTTTGGAAAGCTTCTTCACAAGCACTATCCCAAACAAACATGAAGCCCTTCTTCAACAACTCGATCATTGGCTTGACAATTTTTGAGAAGTTAGGAATGAACCTCCGATAATATCCGGCAAGTCCAAGAAAGCTACGGACTTCAGTAACCGACGTAGGAGGCTTCCAATTCAGCACATCTTGCACTTTGCTTGGATCCACGGCAATGCCTTCTGCAGATACAACATGACCAAAGAAAGGCACTTCTTTCAGCCAAAACTCGCACTTGCTGAATTTGGCATACAATGGATGATCTCTTAGTCGTTGAAGTATGATGCGAAGATGTTCAGCATGCTCTTCTTCAGACTTGGAGTATATGAGAATATCATCGATGAATACCACCGCAAATTTGTCTAGCTCCGGCATGAATATCGAGTTCATCAAATATATGAAGTAAGCTAGAGCATTTGTTAGTCCAAAAGACATAACAAGGTATTCATATAGACCGTACCTTGTAGAGAAGGCAGTTTTTGGTACGTCGTCGACACGGATTTTAATTTGGTGGTAGCTAGAATGAAGATCAATCTTCGAGAACACTTTGGCACCAACCAATTGATCGAACAAGATGTCAATGCGAGGCAGTGGGTATTTGTTCTTGATGGTGACCGCATTTAACGGTCGATAATCCACACATAGCCTCAGAGACTCGTCCTTCTTCTTCACAAAAAGAGCAGGACATCCCCATAGAGACGAGCTAGGACGAATGAAGCCCGTGTCCATAAGCTCTTTCAACTGGACCTTCAATTCAGCCAACTCATTTGGAGCCATCTTATACGGCCTTCTGGAGATAGGAGCGGTTCCAGGTTGGAGGTCAATCCGGAATTCCACATCTCGGTCAGGAGGCATACCCGGCAAATCTTCGGGAAGACATCCGGATATTCACATACTATAGGAATCTTCTCCAAACTTTGATCGGTCACATGGTAGAGCAAAGATGTGGTATGTTTGAGAGAGGACAATTAGAGGATCATTGGACCATGAAGAGATGAATTCAAGTGAACCTCCCGAGGAGCTATATGCAAGATTGCGCTATGATCTTTCATCCAACTCATTCCATAAATAATATCTATCTCTTGACCCTTCAAGAGTATAAATGAGGATCTATAGATTTTTTCTCCCAGGTTAATAGGTGTGAAATGGGTTTCATGAGTTGCAATTATCTTTTCACTCGGAGAGGTAATAACATACGGTGTCCTCATAGGGGTGGTGGTTAGATGACACCTTTCCACACATGCCAGACTTATAAAATTATGTGTAGCACCAGAATTAAAAAGTACTAACACAGAATGATCATGTATGAAAAACATACCTGCAAGTACTTCTTCGTTTTCTAGAAGTTTAGCAAGAGAATTGTACTTGACTCGGCCAATCTTGGGTGCATTATTTCTCTGCTGAGGAGCTCGGTTGGCAGCTTGAGGACGGGCATTACTGTGGCAGTTGGGTTGCTACCTAGGCTGCCAGTCTTGCCACAGTTGTAGCACGGATAAGCGCCAGACCGTACACTTTGGAGAGCTTGCTGCAGTGGAGGTTTGGACCTATGAGTATGCTGCTGAGGTGGAGCATTAAGAACCCTTGACAGCTGAAAGGAAGGAGAACGAAAGCTTCCCCCTTGCGGCACGGCAGCTCAGAACCTCGGACCCAAAGGAGAAGTGACAGCAAAACAGTACTTTGAAGGAGCTTGGCTAGAAGAACAAACCATTGCCCTCTTCTTTTTCTCCTCCTGGTGAGTGCGTATGCCATCCTCTTGAGTGATAGCCGCACTCACCAAATCACTGAAAGTACCTTAGTTGTAGAGTGCCAGGCGATCACGGAGCTTTGTACTCAGACCTCTCTTGAAACACTCTTTTTTCTTCTGGTCAGTATCTGCATGATGAGAGGCGTACCGCTTGAAGTAATAAAACTTGCAAGAGTACTCATGCACGCTATCCTGACCCTGTTGGAGATTTAGGAACTCTTGTAGCTTGCGATTCAAGAGACCTTTAGGAATATGATGTGCCCAGAAAGCAGTACAAAACTCGGCCCACTCGACTTGATGATCGGCGGGCAGTGTAGCTTCACAACTGGCCGACCAAGCTCCAGCAGGACTATGAAGTTGTTGAGCAGCAAAAAGAGTCTTCTGGTGCTCAGTACATCTGATAAGCCCAAACCTGGACTGAATGGCCCGAAGCTAGTCATCCGTGTCCAGAGGATTAATAGCATCAATAAACACTAGTGGATGAGTTGCCAAAAACTCTGAGAAGGTTGCTTGCTGTGGTTGTTGACGCGCGTGATGGTTGTTTCCACCCATGCTTTGTTTCTGGACTAGCATTCGCATAAGCTTATTCTGAGTGGCCATCAACTGCTCGACGGTCACTTGAGGTGGTGCTAGTGGAGGCACTTGCGGAGGTGCTCCTTGCTGAGAAGATTGCTCCTCATAGATCTCAGTCAGCACTTGCGGAGGTACTCCTTGCTGAGAGGATTGCTCCTCATAGATCTCAGTCATGCTACGAGTACCCACCATTTTGCAATACAAATGCATACATTGTTAGTAAGGAACTCAACAGAAGTCATAAATGGATAGAACATTAAAACAAGACTATAAACATTCCCTCAGACCACCAACAATGTTCTTTACTTAACACATGAATTAAGGTTAGCATGCCAGTGATAAATTCGCTTGACACGATAGCTTGTATGTGAAAGATTATTGAAAACAGCATAACGCCAATTTCGTCCCGCACTGCCAGCAGTCTCAGAAATCATTTCTGGTGCTGATAGAGACCGAATCAGAACTGGAGTTGAATAACAAAGTCGTAGAGAACTTTCATAGCTTTCTAATGCATATTTACTCGTCCTTATACGAGTAACATATCAAAAGATATGAATTTTTAAAACTGGCAGCAGAAGCTAGAAACAGGAGTAACTATGATTAGAACCTTTGGTACTGAAGCTTGGAGAATTTTGGGTCAAGGAAACAAATGGAAAGATATTTCAGACCCAAACACGGAGATCTGGATTTTTATCTTCAGAGGATAATTTAGGTGGGCGATGTTTTAACTTTTCATGCAAATGCAATGCGATGCAATGACAATATGATGGTCCTACGTCCTCACCAAAACCAAAAAGAATTGGTCTAATATAGTGACCATATGCAACTTCGGTGGCAACTCGAACTCTCAAGACTCAGTTAGTCGCTTTCTAAACGAACTAATTCAAGGTTAGTGCACCTGCAGAAAACAGATCAAACAAACACAGGCAGCAAAAACAAAAAAAAACTTACATCACGTATCAGTGCCATACGGGGCATCCTCAAGTAAGCCACATCTTGAGGGACATGACCATGATTCACATCACATAACAAAAGGTCCACACTTACCATTAGGGAGCGAATGATCGCACTCTCCATTAAGCGGCAAATGTTTCATATGTTCTGAAGAACATATTCACTTTTCATACTGATCGCTGTACGGGACACTCCATACCTTTGAATCTCGTATGGATGAGCCCTCGAATTTTACTGCATTCGAGTGCGTACCTTATCTTCTTTCCTAAGCGTAACTATCGTTGCAAGAAAATTAAACAACAGAAAGCTAAAAGCAGAGTTAGCATGCCACCTGACGACTCAATTAACATAGTCCTTAGCTGGGCTGACTAACTAATACTGCACCGTCATGAAATTTTTGAAAATAACTCATTTTTAGTCGTACTAAATCGAGCTCTGATACCAATCTGTGGCAGAACCGCCCCAAAACACTGGACGGTTCGCCTAGGAACGATCTCGGGTGATATTGAGTAACAATTCCTAAATAGTACAACACGAGTGATAATATAAAATAGAAAACCGATTAAAGCCTTACAATAGAGTTCAAGTAGTCTTAGGAGAGATAAGTTAAAACAAAGTTTAAAACATAGCGAAAGTGACACGGAAGAGATGCGACGATTTTCTACTATGAAACATATCTTGCCCTAAGATATGCTTCACTCTTCGCGACCGGAATTCGGTGAAGAGGAAACCGGTTCACAGGACCAGTTCGCAGGAGCCTCACCTTCCCACACTCCTTGATCGCAACAGCTACATCAGCTACCTACAGGAAGAGCTGCACATGACAAAATAACAAAACAACAAACCGTGAGTACTAATTACTCAGCAAGGCTTACCCGTCAAAATTGGCCAACTACAGTTGACTCTTAAGCATGAGAGGCTGACTCATAGGATGGCCATTTGCATAAAGCATAGCGCTATCAGTGGAGCCTTATTTTCAACTTTTAGCACTAATTTAAGTTCACAGAAATGTAGATTTAATTTGCACTATAAACTAGAGCAAGCATGGTTGCCAAGTAATTACCTACAACTAAGCAAACAAATCATGTTATTATTGTTATTAGCGCAGTTGTTACTTACAACATGACGCAGTGAACAAGTGGTACTCGTTACTGTGAGGGGCAGCGATTATAATCGATTTACATCAGTTGGGAAAAACTCGAAGTACACGACACATACGCGCTTCCCGAAAGCCGCACATGGCCACCTTTCGCTCAACCCATAGGGACGGTCCGAATAGGCAACCTCTCCCGAGCACAGGGTCCACCATGTGATCACCACTAGGACATATCTATGGTTAGACACAAGGCTCTCCTCCGTCGCCGCCAAAAGAGAGGTGGAGGTCGTCCAACCACTACGACATTTTGCTACATTAGTTTGCTGGGTTACATATCCTCAGTATGTATTCAGTACGTTCAAACTTGCTCAACAGTGCCACATTCGAATCGGTCCTTAATCAACACAGACCGGGCTACCACCGCGAAGGCCCAGCCTTCTCAAACCCTCCTACACTCTATCTCTGCCCGGTCTCAGGTTTATTCAAGTGTGGAATAAAATCAAACCTATAACTCACGAGTGAGGTTTCTCATTCACTCGACTTTTATCATTTATTAAAACTCATAGCCTAGCTCTACATCAAGTTACCTATACCAATATATATACTCAATAGAGGTAAGTGGCACTATCATGCATTCAAGGGTTCCATACAAATCCTACAACTTAATACACAGTACAATAACCATACAATACATTATGAAAAAATGTAAATTTAAGCAGGGTTAATGCACCGGAGCTTGCCTTCGGTTTGCTTAGAGTTAGCACAAATAAGAGGAAGGTCTTCAATGACGGACGATTCCGAAGCGATCAGCGCTAGATCTGGATCTTCCGCGACATTTCCTAAATGCGTGAAATGATATGCGAGTGCGATTAGTTATGCACCTAATGACATCTAATATTTTACTCATCATCTCATGTGACAAAGATGCTCACATTAATGAATGCATATGCCAAGGATGAATAAATGATAATTCCATGCGAAAATGGTTTCATTGAACTTAATGTGCGCTGTAATTATATGATCAAGTTTTGCTTTTTACCTAACGAATGCAATTCCATAATACTCTAATTGGTCATAATAGGAAAACTACTCTAAATTTCCTTAATACGGTTCTTGAAGGCATAAATTACAATTTTTAATTATTCATAAAGTTAATTAGGTTATAAACTAATTTCTAAACAAGTTATACAATTTATAAATAAACTATGAATTTATAATGAATTAATCTCTAGCCGAGAATAAATAATCATTTATAAATAATCTACTGGCACATAATTTATAATTAATTCTAGGATGACAGATCTTTATCATTAGAAGCTAAATATAAAATTTTCACATTTTAATTATGTATGAAATGATGATATGCATGCATGTACAATGCACTTTATTTAATTAATAGAAATAATTCCAGTGCAGAAAATACAACTTTGAAAGTTCTAAAATATTCTACATGATGAGAGGATTCCAATGATATATAATTTGTGATTTTTGGGGCTAAATGAAGTTTCTGTGAGTTTTGCAAGATTAAACAGTTTTCTGGCAATTATTAAATAATTTCCGAAAAGATAGAGATTTTGGGCGCCACGTGGTGGCATCTGGCGCCCGGCCGCAGAGGGGCGCATGGAGCATGCGGCCGCACGGGATCGGCCCATGGCCGCACCTGATCCGCACTGGGCGTGAGGGGGGCCTAGCCGGCCATGGCGCAGCGGCCGTCCGGGGCGGTGGCGCTTGCC